>BQNB010002852.1:0-50211 GCA_026074375.1 Tanacetum coccineum
TTTCACAGTCTTTTCCATTTCGAGTCCGGTTTTGTCGTTTTGGCTTTGTTTTTCGTCCTTTTCTTAGTTATCCGTTCCTGCATAATACAATTAGCAAAACAAGCATATATTTGGCATTTTAAGTCCGTTTTTGGTTATTTTAGCTCGTTTTTAAAGATAAAAGGTATGTGTAATTAAGCACATACCACACCCCATGAACTACTTAACTATCGTCTTATAAACCATCTTACGGTTATCTCACAAATTATTTTGTTGTCATCCTATAAACTACCTTGTTTTCATCTTGTGAATTAATTTATCACACTATAAAACTATTTTGATACTGCTTTATGCATAACGTTAATTTGACGAAAATGAGCGTTTCATCGTTAGCCCTCAATTATACATAGCATGATCACCTATGTCTAATTCAGGGAGAACCATGCCATGTAGGTAGTAGTCACCTTAAAACTTTTTTCAAAATTAAATTTCTACTTATATCCCTGAAAAGCAAAATTTTTGTGTGCGTATCCATAAAACGTATTTTTCACTGGAAACTAAATTAGTAATTATAGTTACTAAGTAGACCTTTACCACACCTTACTACATAGAGTCAACACATTCTTATGCCAAATCCTTTGACAAAAATTCGAGACGCGTCACTAGTCACCCTAAGACAATCCACCAACAAGTTTGCTCGTCATAAAGGAATTTAATAAATCACCCATGCAAACGTTGATGTGATACTGTAAAACTTAGTAGTTGTGACGCCACCATAGGTATAAATTTGTTATCACCTTGGAAAGAAAAATGTTATAAGTGACGTGTTAAGCCGACAGGAATGGATAAGGCCACTAGGAGTTGAACTTTATTCGTAACAATAAATTTTAAACCGACGTCACTAATCTTGAAAGCTCAAGCTATAGAAATTTAGAAAGAGAATGCAAACAAGTTACCAAGCATGGTAAAAAAATATCGAGAGACGTAAATAAACAGAACAAATAGTTTTGTTATTACAACATTCGTTTATTACCTTAGAAATAAGATTACATAAGAACAAAAAGAAAATAATAGTTTTATTACAACCCTTCTGTAGCAATAATATCTATTACTCCCAAAGTAGATCTACGCCAATTGCTAGGACAACGAGCGGTACGAGAAGCGCCAAAATTACGGCAAGAAAATGATAATCTTCTTCGTATGGAACGTCAGCCATGTAGATGGAAATTGCTATTGCGCTCACCATCGCCACAATTGTAGTGATATGCAAAATTTTAAGAGGTTTGAATAAGAAATTTTTTAGTGAAAGATTTAGTGTTTTATAGAAAAATAAAGGATACAAATTTGGTATTTAAAGAGGATATGTAACTGTTGGGTTACTATTCGGTACCGTTGGGGACACTGTTCACATATAAAAAAAGAGCTAAACCCTAGATATATTCGATCCTTCAAAAGTTTAGTTAGGATCGGTCCGATAACTTACCAACTCGAGCAAATCCGTATACCGATCATCAAAGTTCGATGGAACTCTAGAAGAGGTCCAGAGTTCATGTAGGAACGTGAAGACCAATTTCGAAACAAGTATCCGCACCTCTTCACCAACAACACTTCGGAAGGCAACTCAACCTGAATTTCGGGACGAAATTCTTTTAACACGGGGAGACTGTGACAACCCACATTTTCAAGTCATTTTACGTCAATAAACTCAAACTATTTACTTTGAACTTTTACGTGTTTACTATTAATTTCAACTGTTAAGTTAAATCGCATAAACCAAAAGTCAACAATTAACGTAACCCGACATTAAACAAATATAAGTTTACGTCAAACAAGTGTTATATAATTATTACGAAGATAATTTATAACTTTTTGTATTTTATTTTTATACATTACGTAAAATGCTTACGTTTCGCATTATGAGCTATTATGCATGCATGTAAACTATACCACCTTTACTAATACCCACACTATTTATACCTTATCAAAAATTAAACATTTCTCTCCCCCTAAAAACACACCAACCAGCCATGATAACATAAACACAACAATATGCAACTTACTAGTTCATACATGATACCATTTTTCTAGTTTATACCATGTGCAAAATACCTACTAAGTCTCCTCAAATAATTTAGCAAGTACCAAGATCTAACAACTCTCATCTACCCCTTACACAAACCTTCGCCCCCCCCCCCCTAAAAATCTGAATGATTTGTGCATTTTGTCTCCTAGATAATTCCTAGATATTTTTCTTATACTTGCATAAATACAACTAGCATCTTACACTTCATTTTGATAACTATCAAAAACACAAAACCCTCTCTTTTTCTCTCCATAACTCACAGCTCCAAATAAGCTAGAAAAAGCTTCCATTGTTTTCCATTTTCTTGATATTTCAAGCATACAAGTGTGTTCAAGGTTCATATCTAAGGTGTTCCAAGGTGTTTTCAAGTTTGGGTTTCAAGATTTAAGTTAGGGTTCTAAGTATTTCAAGTTGGGTTTTTACATAGGGTTTTGTTTATATAGTCTCTGAAATCATGTCGATACTCTGTATTAGAAAGGTCCGATACGGCGTATTGGGTAACTTGGTGTGGACTTCACAATTATAATATACCAGAATATTCATAAGTTGTCTGTGATTACGGCGTATTAGGTCTTCTGGATATGGTGTATTAGTTCTTCCCGTCATGGATGCTTTTGTAAAGTTAGGGCTCGATACACCGTATTTGCTGGTGTAAATACATCGTATTGGTAGTATTACCATCTTGTTCTTGTTGTCAACCAAAGTATCATACACGACTTATATGCTGAAGTGGAAACGGCGTATTCTTCAAAGTCAGGCAATTGTCTTGAATTCGTCAAAGTCTTGGGATACGGCGTATTTGTCTAGAATGATACGGCTTAATGGTGTCAGAATCAGTAGACTTCTTGAATCTCTTCGTTTATGATCCATAGCGTGCTCTTTTCTCTAACTTTTTCTAATTGCTTGATAATAACTGAAAATAATAAAGATAAGCAATTAAGTATTGATGACATCAAATACCGTCACTTTTATAGCATTATTTATCCCATGATTCTTATAATTTTGTATAATTATTGCATGAATTGATACTTAATTGCTTAAAGTTGTTATTTGCAATAATTATAGAGTAATTGGTGAAGTTATGCTAAAAGGCACATATTTAGGAGCTTAAATAAAGAGTTCGAGAAAGTCTACTGATCAATACGCCGTATTCTAGACCTATACGACGTATCCAAGATATTGAAGAATTAAAAAACCATTGCCTGACTTTGACGAATACATCGCATCCACATCAACGATACGTCGTATATAATACTTTGGTCAACGAAGAAAAACCAACTGGTTTTACCTCAATACGCCGTATCCATAAAAAAGATACTGCGTATCCATGCCTACAATTCACAGATAACCACGAAGGATTGAAGACCCGATATGCCATATCCTGAAGACTTAATACGCGTATCAAAGGTCAAACACTAGAAGATTCTAAAAGATATCAACCGTTGTAACCTTTGCCCCTTTTGTGTTCTGAATATTTCATTTTTAGTGCTTTGACTATTTGACGTTGGTCAGTTTATTCAGATATTATACCATGTTGACGATGGTGATTTTGTAGAGAAATGTGGTAAATTATGGTTTATTATGAATAATAGTCTTTTTTAGAGGTTATTATTGTTAACCATAAGATTCACATAACAAGAGACATGATCCGGAGGTCGGGGAGGATTGAACAAATGTTTAGCCATATTATTTAGTGAGAGAAAGGAAAGATGTGTGTTTTCTAGAGAGAGAAACACACACACCTTATTACAAGTAAAATGAATCCTCACCCCTCCATGGAAGTATGGAGGGGATATATATAGCCCGGGACACGATCTACTTACTACACTTGACATTTCTAGTCCCTGCGTGTCCGGCTAATGTAAACTAATGTAATTCCGTATTAGCCGACATATTTTAAGGCTAACAATCTTCCCCCAATATGTGGGCATACAGAATTACTTACAATGTTCCTAACAAGTACAAATACAACATAATGAAATGACATCCAACGCGCTTCCAATGCTGAAGATGACGTCTTTGTCTTTTAGTCTTGATACTTGTACTCCAGCTTGGATCTTCTATGTCTTGACTTGTTCTGGAACCATTGTAGTATGCATGAGTTGGATTAACTTCCCCCCAAATCATGCAGCATGTCTTAAAAAGCTTTCTTCATAGACTTCTTTTTGGCGAAGTTTCTGAATCAGCTTCCCCCCAAACCAACATCCGTATCTTGAGCAGATTCTAAGACTTTGATGTAGCTTGAATGATCTTCTAACATTGACATTTAAAGTGCACATCGGAATTTTGTAGAAGAAACAGTCAACCACACCAACTAATACTGCTTCTATACTGTATCATGACATTCGGTCTTGGTGAATATCTGTTTGGGGGAACATGCAAGAGATCAGCAACAAATCTTCTCACGCTTGCAGAATACTTCACACACCATACTAAGTGAAGTAGTATAAACTACTTCCCCCTGGAAGTTGACCTGATAACATCAAAGTATCAAAGTACACGTATTCCCCCATGATGGTTTCGAACTCTCGGAAGCATCATTGACGTGTACGCCCATATACACGAGAAGTTCTTGTCATAAGCAACAATCTTGAAAAGTTATGAAAGACATTGAAGAACTTTGAAAGATTTTTGCTGAGACTGTGAAGTATCATTGACGTTCAGTAGCTTTAAATATCCCGTGAGAGTTGCTGATCACATCTCAACCTTATACTCTCTGGCTAACTTACCAACCTCGTATTCTGTCGGCTATTGCTGTGACCACTGGGTGAAGTAAACCCGATATACCAAACTTGAAAATGAAGTAGAATCCCCCAAATTTGTTACTTAAGCTTGCACTGTTGTTGATTGAAGAACGGTGCAGAAGAAAGCCTCTAAGTACCCTATACACTCAACTAAGAGCCAATATAAGTACAACACCTCTAAGGGGGGACTATCCACATCGAATCTGCGTGTTGACACTGAAGCACTACAAGTAAATCCTTTAAGTAATAGCTATAACCGTGAGTTTTCTACAATGTAACTCCTTACATCGGTATTAAAACTTGATAATCCAAGTCTCAATCTTAACTATATACGTTCAAGCAAGTAATCAAAACGGTAGATTGGTTTGAAGAAAAGGGGTAGAAAGTAGAAGGAAGTCTCGATGATGAAATAAGTAGACGCCTCCGTGAAACCCACTTCAAACTCAAATAAGGGATACCAAATAAACTTCATGATCACTTGACATTAGTCCAAATTCCATAGCCGTTTTGACGTTTAAGTGAATCTTATTTGGATCGTTTGTAGTGTTATGTATCGTATTTGTTGTGTTGTTGTTCGTGAATGTCGTTAAACTAGGACAAATGTTATTTTGAATGAAATTAACGGTTCAACATTGTCTGTCAAACTTGAGTGATAAGCTTTTAGTGTTGTTAATTGATTTGGTTTGTAGGAAAAAACAAAATGAAGAAAAGATAATTTTTGCAGTGTTTCGGCATTTAGGTCTTCAAGGTAGGACAAAGCAAGAAGCAAATCGCAGTAAGGCACCTTAGACAAAACGCAGTCAATTCTTGAAACAAAACGCAACCAAGAAATGAAATAGACAGAGTCTCCCCTAGGCAAAACGCAATGAGGGTCTTCAATTAGGCAAAACGCAATGGCAAATCTCAACCTGTAAAATCAACCAAAACGCAGAGGCAAAATGAAATAACCAAAACGCAAAGGCAAAACGCATAACCAAAACGCAGAAGGAAAACGCAGAACCAAAACGCAGAGGCAAAACGCAGAACCAAAATGCAAAGGCAAAACGCAGAGGCAAAATGCAAAGCCTAATAAGACAAAACGCAGTACATTGTCCTTCACAAAACGACAAATCGTAGTGTACTTTCTCTGAAGCAAAACGCAAGAAATCTTTGGGAAAATCGCAATGAATGAAGCAAAACGAAATCAAGAACACCCCTTCAGTTAGTCAAAACGCAGCCAAGAAAAAATCATCAAACTTTCTTAAAAGCTACGAAATGATGTTAAAACCACCTAGTAATGATGCAAGGGATAGTTCTAAGCCCGAAAGTACAAATATTTAACACCTTTAACCACAAACAAAGATTAAACTTTGATTTTTTTCTTGCTATTTTTTCGAACAAAAAAAATAACCAACTAACCCACGAATTCCACACAAAACAAACACAAATACAAAACACCCCTGCAGCTCTGATGCCAATTGTTAACCATAAGATTCACATAACAAGGGACGATCCGGAGGTCAGGGAGGATAGAAATAATAAGTTGTCATTTTATTAGAGAAAGAAAGGAAAGAGTGTGTGTGTTTTCTAAAGAGAGAAACATGTACGCCCATGATGGTTTCGATGATGGTAAACTGGTTATTGTTGAGCAACAAGTGCAAGTGGATTAGTAGTATGTGCTAGTATTTCAACTCTTATCTCATTGACTTCATTATGGTGTTGCTTCAGAATGTCATAAAGCTTGTGATAAGAGACAATCTTCAACTCTTGGCTCTGCTTAACAAGTGTCACAAACCTTTGCCATTCTGGTTGTAGTTGAAGTAAGAACTGGACATTCACTTGATTGTCACACCCCGCAATTTTCGATATTTTAAATTACTATTTTACTCTTTGACTTTTTGGGTCCGATTTGACTTTTGACTTTTTGACCTTTTACGGTCACATAAAAACAATTACCGCGTAACCGGTAAATTTTTGAAACGTATTTAAATAATAAATCATAATAATTATTATTATCTCTCATTAACAATTTATTTTTCGAATTTAATTGACCTGAAAACGAGAAAAATATATGTTATTCTTAAGTTAACTTATCAAAAACGACCCGCCAAAATGATTTATTAATTATGGAGTATACTAGAGCTTGACATAAAACACCATTCCGGACAACTTTTTAGTTTTGCCCGAGACCTGAAAACAAGCCGAAGATGACTAAAATAGCTTCGCAAAAATCGCATAAAATTTTGACACAACTAGTACCAATCAAAAATAATTAAAATTTTCATTTAATATCAACTTTTTTATTAAATAAAACAATTTTTATATTATTATTTAATTTTTATTCAATATCGTTTATTTAAAAACGCGAGTGTTCAAAATTTAAAATTTCATTGTTAAAGACATAGCTTACTCGCGTCATCAGGTGGTACCAAATAAATTTATACATGATTCTTAAATTTATTTATAAAAATTTTTATAAATATAGTCGAGTGAATACTCATTTTATGAGAAACATCTTTGAATGCATTGACCGCTACAATTTCATGTTTTAAATCATCTGTTAAGTAACTTCAAACGAGTCACGAAACACCAATACTTTACATAAATTTACACTCTGATCCATGAGAAAAAGTTTTCACTATTAACCTCACCTATGGAGACTTGTACACATTGTTCTTTAAACTCTCTATATAAATATTTACACAATTAGGGTCTAGTTCATTTTATAAAAAATACCTAACCAAACCCATTCTTCCTCCCCTTCTTAAACATTTTTACGGCGCCACCGTTTGTCCGGCGAGGAAACCCCTCCCAACACACAACACATCTTCCCATACCCCACCTCCCAACCCCCACAAGACCCCCCCCCCCCTCCCACAACCACCCCTCCCCCTTCCCCCAACCCTCTCCCCTCCCCACCCCTCCCGACCCACCTCACTCTTTCTAACCACCTCCCTTCCCCACCCCCCCCCCCACCCCCAGAAACACCCCCCCACCCACCCCCCACACCCTTCCAACCACATACACATCCCCAAACCCTTCCCCTACACCCACACCCCCACCCTCCCCCCCCAACCTGGCGGACCTTCTTCTTCTCCAACCACAAACCCCCCACCCACTCTTTTACACAACACTTCCCCCCCCCCTCTCCCCAAACCCCAGCCCCGCCCCCCCACCCCCACCCCCAAACTTTAAAACCAACAACACCCCCCCCACCAATCTCTCTCTTCCCCCACCCCCCACACCCCCCCCCTTTTCCCCCCACCCGACCCCCCCCTCCCCCCCCAAAACCCTTCACAAACGACCCCCCCCCCTCTAACCCCCCCCACCCTTCCTCCCCGCGACCCCCCACACACCCCCACCAACACACCCCCCCCACACCCACCCACACACACCACCACCCCACCTCCTAACCCCCCCCCTACACCACACACCCCCACCCATTCCCTCACCCACCAGCCACCCCCCCACACCACCACCCCCCTAACCCACACCCCCACCAAACCAACTCTCCCCCCCCACCCCCCCCCCACCCCCCTCCACTACCTTCACCCGACCCACCCACCATCCGAACCACCACACCCCTCACCCACCACACAGACCACCCCCCTACCCACCCCCCACACCTACAACCCACCTTCCACACCTCCCTAAACCACCAACCCAACCCCCCCAACCCCATACCCCCCACTTCACCCACCCCATTTTTCCACTTCCACGACCCCCCCCCCCCCACCCCCCCTTGCCCCTCCCCCCCCCCAGGACACCCCCTTCCCCCCCCGACTCGCCCCTCCCACCCCCATCACCCCAACTCTTTCTCACCATCCCACCGGAAGACCAATCCCCCCCCCCTCCTCCACCTAAACCCCCCACAACCCTTCGACCCACCCACCCACTTTCACCACAAACCCTACCCCCACACCTTCACACAACCGACCCCCCGACCCCCCACACAACCTTCCCCCCCCCCCCCCTCCCCCACACCCACCACCCCTCCCACCCCCACCCTCACTACCACCTCCCCCCTCCACATCCACCACCCTCCCTCTCAACACACGACCCACCCCCCCCACTCTCCCACTCTATCTCCCCCACCCCCACCTTTCCCCCAACCCACAAGGAACCCTCTACCCACCACCCCAAACCCCCACCCCCCCACACCCCCACCACCCCCCACTCCCCCCTTCACGCCCAACCCCCCCCCCCCCTCCCACCCCCACACACCACTTCACCCCCTCCCTTCCAAACCCCACCTTCCCCCACACTCACCCCCACACCTCCAACCCCACACCCCCCCACCACCAATCCCAACCACACACCACGATGCTCCACCTCACCTCATTCCAACCCCCCCTTCCCCCCCACCACCTACGACCTCCCTACCCCCACTCCACACCCCACCCCCCCCTTCCCCCCCCCTTCTCCGCCGCCCTCACCAGACCACAGCCGAACACAATAACCACCATCGTATTCTCCACGTCACCTCGTCATCACCTTCCCTCGACACCCTCCGATGGCTGCAACCATCACCGCCATCGTGGCTCAGCGAGCAGCCACCTGTTACCACACTAACACCATCGTCATCAAAGTTCGCGGCTCAGCGACGCTGAATGCACTTACCATTCCGGCCTTTCGTCACCATTCCACGAAAACACCACATTTTTTTTTGGATGATTAGTTTATTTTTGAAATTTTTGTTTATTATTAATTTTAAAAGGGGTGTTTGTTTTCTGGATTTACAGCCCGAAAGGGGTGTTTGGTAGTGCATTTTAACTGCCTAAAAAGGTGTTTGTTTTGCGTGTTGACAGCCCGATAAAGGGTGTTTGTTTCTGTTGTTAAACAGCCCACATAGGGTGCGTTTGGCTCGGCAGTTGACAACCCAAAGGGGTGTTTGGATTTGTGTAAAACGACCCAAAAAGGGGCGTTTGGATCTGCCTTTAGGGGCGTTTGGTTTAGGTTTAACAAGCACATAGGGTGCGTTTGTTTCGGCAGTTAACACCCAAGGGTGTGTTTGGTTCAGCCCATAAGGGCGTGTTTGGTTGTCTCTATTTTGTTCTGTTTATTTTTATTTACTTTCATTTATTTATTTGATTGATTCTGTCTAAAAATATATACATATATTATGAAACGCGGATAAATTGCGACGTGGATTGATTAAGTGGGAAAACATTGATTTTGGTAAAAATGGAAACGTCTAATAAACGAAAAGGTCATATCGAATTTTCTAAAAAAATTTATAACTTAGTATTTTCACTTAAAACTCTTAATATCTTGAAAACTCGATAAAAAGACAAAGTTGTATAGTTTTAAGATTTATATATTTGTAATTTGTAATAATACAATAAACCGGTAAATGAACGAGAGATATACTTATTAACTTTCACTATAATACTAGTATTTTAAGAAATCCGATAAAGGAACGAAGTTATATAGTTTTGAGATTTTATAATTTGTTATTATACGATAAATATAGGAAAACTATACTTGTACAAAGGGGGTTACTATTTTGGGTTACAACCCGTCGAGAAAACGAAATATTAATTTATAAAATATTATTTTATAAATTCAAGACTAGAAAATAAAGTCATAACTCTTTGTAAAAACTTTAGAAACATCGTTTACTTATTTTGTGACTTTAAAACGTGTGTTTACTTTTATGTACAATCTCTTTATTAATTTAATAAGTGACTTTTGAAAACGTGTCGAATTATATTATTACCATTATTATTTTTCACGTGTCTTATACAACACTTGTAAAGTAGTATATACTACGACTTTTCATTTTGGATGTCGGTCTTTATTATATACTTCACCATATGAATTATATAATTGTTCATTTTTCATATGTAATATATACGGAATATATTACATACTTTGCGTGTGTTTTTCGATTTATTCTATTTAACCAACCACCAAACTCATTCAATTTGAAACCTCAATCCTTTATCAACGTGATGCGTTGATGTACACATCCATCGGAAAACCCCAAATTCATCGTCCTAAGCTTCTAGGACTTAGCCGTTAAATTAAGCTGCAACTTCTTGGTCGAGCCGTTCTGATTCTCGTTATGTTGTGCTTATCATTCGCATTTCCGCTAGTTGCTCTGCAACATCAAGGTGAGTTCATAGCCCCACGTTTTACTTGTTTTACATATACTTTACTACTTTTGGGGTGAGAAACATGCTCGTTTACAAACTTGTTTTCGTTACTGAATTTCAAACTCGTTTATACGTTGATTACAAACTCGGTTACATGATTGATATCATGTTTTGTTTTATCTGTGGATGCATTTACTTAAAGCCTTTCTTTTGGAAACACATTGGTTGATTTTACCATGGACACAAGTATCTTGATCTAATTTCCCTGTTTACGTGTTGCTTAAGTTACGAACAGACCACAAACGCCCGAACCATCATGAACTGTCAATTGCTTAACCGACTGTACTGGTTAAGTGAGCATGAATGTTATAAATAGATCTATTGGGACTAATTATCCCTATCCGGGTGAGTAGCGCTCACTACCCACGGGGCTCCCGATAAACGGATACATAACATGTCAAATTTCGTTGGGTGTCTTGGTCAGACACCGGTAGGGCAAAAATTATTATCTAGCATATTGCGTGCAACAATTAGCTTCGGTGTTATGAGCTTAGTGCAACAGTAGATATATTATGTGAAGTTGTATTCGTTATAACTGTCACATATGTTTGAAATCTTGTGGTCCACACTACTTTTGTTGAACGTTTTTCTGATTACTAAATACTTTTCATAATACTGTGAGTGAAGCAGTATTTACTCAACGTTTTGGATATTCGTAAATGTTTTACTTAAACCTATGAATTCACTCAACTTTATGTTGACCGTTTTAGCATGTTTTTCTCAGGTGATTAGCTTTGGACTTCTTGACGTGCTATGTGGAGTCTACGTGCAATGTGATGCCATTATCAAGATTTTATTATCATTCATACTCGTTGTCTTTTGAAAACTGAATTTTGCTTCCGCTACATTTTTCTTACGCTTCCGCAAATGTTTAATTTCTTTTGAACCTTGTAAAACTTATTTATTTTTTTACAATGCAACGAGTTATGATTTTCAAAACGTCCATTAGTGGTCGTTCTCTCATGTCTTGTGTTCGAAATATGATGACGTCACGCCTCTGGACACGTATTCCGTCCAGGCCCCGTTTGGGGGTGTGACAGATTGGTATCTAGAGCCAAGGTTATAGAGAACCAGGTAAAATATCTAGGTAGATATCTAGGTCTGGACTATAACCAGTATGTGATCCTTACATGCTTTTATGTGTGCCTTATACGTGTTTTTGCTATGGCATATACCTGAGAACCATTTTATTTCCTTGAGCATGTTATGATATGGGTTTACCTCTGCCCTGCGTTTATTTTTCTCTACGCTTATCTGGTCTCTGCGACTATCTTTTCTCTGCGAGTATCTTTTCTCTACGGTTATCTTTTCTTCGCGGTTTACGTTGTCTTACGTATATTCCTCTAATTGCTTATATGGAAGTTGTCTATGTAAATATTGAACTTTTCTAAGACATTGTGGATGACACAATGGTCTCTAAAAATTTGTCTAAGACATTGTGAGCGATGCAATGGTCTCGAACTTATTTTTTTTATAACCTTATACAATATCGTTTTGCATGAAACCCGTTACGATTTTGTTTACATAGAATTATGTATGAATCTGGGTTTTCACAAGTCTTGTATGGGCGGGATTTGTAACTGGAGGTTTGATATGATAATTGCTATGTAAACTCGTTCATAAAGATCTCTATCCTATTTACTTTAGCCGTGTATTTATCAACTATTCTGAACGTTGCCTCCAGCTTGCACCACTTTGTAGTGACTTGATTTTCTAGGATCAAGGGCCAATCTAAATTCACCACTGCTGAAAAAACATGAATTATCACGCAAGTAGTAATTTGGTTGCGGAATCCTTTTAAACAAATTTGTGGATGGATTATAGACGTAATAAAAAATAGGCCATGCCAAACCACTATACAAAAGCAAACCATTGCAAGACTGCAATATCCTAACATGATCAACTTCTTTAGCGAAACCAAAGGAGTGATCCATAGTGGATTTTTTTGAGTTAAGTCTTGAATCTAACGACACAAAATCACATTCAAATAAAGATCCATAAATGGAACGCTTGAGCTTGCATACATGGTTAGGATATTTTGGATTAACAAAACCTTCAGGTTGCATCATATAGACTTCTTCGAAAAGATGTCCATTAAGGAAAGCGGTTTTGAAATCCATTTGCCAAATCTCATAGTCATAGAACACGGCTATAGCAATAAGAATCCTTATAGCTCTTATGTCTGCAACAGGAGAAAAGGTTTCTTTATAATCAACCTCATAGGTTTGAGTGAAGCCCTTTGCTACAAGATGAGACTTAAAGGTATGTACTGCACCCTCCATGTTGGTCTTGTTCTTGAAGAGCCATTTGTGACCAATAGTTTTAGCATTAGGAAGAAGTTCTACAAGCTCCTAAACGTCGTTGTCTTTCATGGATTGTATTTCCACATTTATAGCAGCTAACCATTTTTCGGATTCAGGATCCATTAATGCAGCTTTATAGTTGGCGGGTTCACTTAGATCCCCCAACTCGTGTTCCTCAACATCGATGTACAAGTATATTCGATCTGGGGCACGTTTTGTCCTAGTGGACCTACGAATAGGATTGATATCACTTTGAGGTTCATCAGTTTCTTGATCATCCTCTTCATGATTTAAGCTAGTATCTAAAGAAGTATTTTTATCTTGTTCTTGAATAATTTTAAGATCTTATACACTCTCACTTGCTTCTTGATCTATAAGATTACTCTCAAAGAACTCAACATTCCGGGAAACAAAGACTTTGTTCTCGGATGGGTTGTAGAAAGAATATCCTATCGTTTCCTTTGGGTATCCTACGAAGATACACTTAAAAGATCTGGGTTCCAGTTTGTTAGGTTTGGTAAGTGTATCATGCTTAACAAGTGCCTCACAACCCCATACTTTTAAGTAAGACAACTTAGAGGCTTGCCCATGCCATATTTCATATGGTGTCTTATCAACCTTCTTAGTTGGAACCATGTTGAGAATGCGTGCAGCAGACTCAAGGGCATAATCCCAAAAGGACTTTGGAAGAGTAGTTTGACTCATCATGGAGCGAACCATGTCTAGCAGTGTTTGATTTCTCCTCTCTGACACTCCATTATGTTGGGGCGTGTAGGGAGGAGTGCGATGGGTAATAATCCCAGCTCTTTTAGATGATCCAAAAACCCTTGACTCATATATTTACCTCCACGATCAGAACATAGTGATTTTATGGTCTTCCTGAGTTGATTTTTTACTTCATTTTGAAACACTTTAAATGTCTCAAACACTTCATTTTTATGTTTCAACAAGTAAACATAACCATACTGACTAAAGTCGTCAGTAAAAGTAACGAAGTAGTTAGCTCCTTGTCTTGACACGATTCTAAATGGGCTACATACATAGGTGTGTATAAGTCCAAGTAGATCTTTAGCCCTTTCCACTTGATGTGAATAAGGTTTTCTTACCATCTTTCCAGACATGCATGAAACACACTTTCCTAAAGACTCAATGTCAGTAGAATTGAGAAGTCCATCATGTTGCAACTTCTCAATGCGTTTCTTGCTAATGTGTCCAAGACGACAGTGCCACAAGAGAGAAGAGTCTAAGTTTAACTTAGCTCTTTTATTGCTAACAGCATACATAGAACTATCATTTGTATTTCAACAAGACATTTCAATTTCATAAACACCATCCCTTGCGATAGCACTAAAATAAACAAAATTATTCTTAGAAACAGAAATTGCATTAATCAATTCAAAACGGTTGATAAAACCATCATCATACAAACAAGAAACTAAATAATCCCTCTAGTAATAGAAGGTGCATAATGACAATTGTTCAAAACAATAAATAATCCACTAGGGAGACATAAATGATAATTTCCAATAGCTTTAACTGTTGCACGTTGACCATTGCCCATGTACAGACTTAAAGCTCTTGGATTCAGCTTCTTACTTCCTCGTAGACCCTGAGTAATATTACAGATGTGAGTACCACAACCTGTGTCATAAACCCAAGATGTACTAAAAAAATAATAGAGTTGATGACGTATAGTCCAACCTCGGGTCATGAACCCGACCCACGAATAGTACTTATACCCAGGCCCATAATGAATGGGCCATAGCGACATCAATACGGGCTTCCAAGGCCCAAATGGTACTGCCTATGGGGAAGCCCATGACATATGGGCTATCACGACGAGGATTTAGGCCCATGAGGCCCAACTAGCGCACACGTGCGCAGGTATCTAGAACACCCGTTACGAACGAGTCATAATTATGAGGTGGGCCCACCAGTTACTAAATAACGGTGAGGCCTCTCGGATACTAACCTAATTAATGGGACAAAGCCCATTAGGGTTTGGTGAGTATATAAAGAGCACCTCGGCTCTCATCTAAGGTACGCCCTCATAACCCTAACTTTCTACTAAAACCTAAACCGATTACTTACTCTCACGCCGGAGGATAATCGTGGGAGACAATCCCACGGTAAGCCTAACGGTGCTTTGTTTTCTTAGTGCGCAGGTCTCATACATCAAGACTTAATTGATACAGGAACCGGGGCCTAACAGATCCGTATTACACCTAATTCGGACCTAATCAAGGATCGTCCAACTTTTGTATCAACATGGCCCAAAGGAAATTCTACACACCCCAAAAAGCCCTCAACCCCAAATAACCAAATAAACAAACTAGTCCAATAGGCCCTATGAGATCTTAAACCAAATGAACCAACAGATGGGCCTAACTCAAATTCAATTTATACATTTGTATCACTAGTTACATGCTACACGAATTTTCAAATGATGAAGCACAAGTATAAAGTCAAACGAAAAGCACTTATGTAATAAACTAGCTAGCTCTCGAAAATCGTGTCACAAGCTTATTAAGTAAGCTGAGTTCAAACGACTCGTTGCACCCTTGTTAAACTTTCGAATCGAGCTAAATCAAATAAGCAAATGATAAGATAGAAAAGAAAATGGGATAAGCCGAAGCTTATTTTTTTGGTAGTGTGAGCTTAAATCCAAGACGAATGAGCTAAAAAGCTTATTCGAATAAGGAACATAAGCTGGAAAAAGAAACAATAAGCACCAATAGCTTATTCACTCCGAAAGAAACAAAAGAAGAATAGATAAAAGACAGCCAAATAGCTGAAGTAGTAAGCTCGAAAAAACAAAGAAAGAAAGAAACTCAAGTGTTGGAAAACAAGCTTTTAAGACAATAAGTTAAATCGAGAAGCTCTCGAATCTTAAAAGGGTGACAAGGCTTATGAGTAAGCCGAGCTTAAAAGCTCTTTGCACCACTCCTTTTCTTGTTCGAATCGAGCCAAAAAAATGAAATAGAAACTTACAAGCAACGAAATATAAGCTAAAAATCACCCCATTTTCATATCAATAAACATAAATCTTTGTTACAATAAGCTCCTAAGCTTGTGAACAGCTTGTACAAATTTCTAATAAGCTGAAAATAAGACTAAATAAGCTAAAAATTCTTAAGAGAAAACTAAAGTGAAAATACTACTACTACTTGAACTAAAACTAATGCTACAAAAAAAACTAAAATCTCCCCTCTCAAGCTGCTGCGTAGTGCCTTTATATAATCAAAGTTGATGGGGGTAAACCTGTCATTTCGCCCTTATGCCACATAATACTAATCATTTTGGGTCCCACCAATATTTTTGCTTCATCTAACGCATTGCACACATTGATATTTAAATCAACCAATACTTGTCATTTAGTGCCCCTTGTAGGATCATTGAGTGTGTCGCCTAGGATACCCGATCCACCACTATAAAAATACCACGTGGTCCATTACAATGCGTTTGATGAACGTATCTTACTTTAACTCATACATTCATCGTACCATTTTGAATACACAATTTGAATGTTGAAAATTATAGGGCCACGTGTTTCCTTATGATTCGCCCATAAGAAGTTAGTGGATGGTCACATGACCCCTTTGGAAGTAATTTAGAGGCACATGTCCTCACTTGTTGCTTCCATTCTCATTTGAAGATACATTTTGTTAACAACATTTTAGTTACGTGGGCTTTTAATTTTGTTGGGCCAAATGGTGATCTTTCTTCAATGGGCCGAGTGCCACTACTTAAATCATGGGCTTCACTTGCACTTCTTAGTTACTTGGGCTGGAGTAACATATAAGCATGGGCCAAAAATTATCTTAAATAAGTATGGGTCGGTTTGACCCATATAAATGGTGTCGGGCCGGCCCAATAAAAGATGAAGGCACCGTTAGACTTGAATTCTCGTGCTCTTTCTAATGGCATGCTCGGGAAATATTAACGACTTCGTCTTGGTCTCGAAAAACGCGTAAACGTCTTCAAATCTTAACCGAAAGTAACCGTTTTTGCTTAATTTTCAATCCCTTGTACCTGTAAGACATAAAAACACAATACAAACATATTTGCAACATATTTATCCATATTTTAGTGTTTTAGTCCGTTTATTAGCATTTTTCGGGATATAAATGATGTGTGTTTTAACGCACATTAGACGTATTTTAGGAAAAACTCCATACGAGTTGTTAATAGGTAGGAAACCAAACCTTAACTATTTTAGAGTATTCGAAAGTAAATGCTTTATTCTTAATACAAAAAAATTACCTTACCAAGTTCAACCCAAAGTCGTATGAAGGTGTTTTCCTAGGATATTCGCAAAATAGTAAAGCTTACATAATACTTAACAAACAAACAATGAAAGTTGAAGAGATCTTCAATGGTATCTCTTGAGAACTCTCCCCTGCCTAAAACATCACCATTAAAAGATGATGAGTTAGTCAAAGAAGAAGCTAATAGAGGTTAGTTAAAACAAAACCCATAGCATTGATCCTTGAATACATTTCATTAGAAAATAATAATCAAATTGTAAATATTAATAGAATCTAAAAACTCATCCCCTAAAAATTATTGTAATCTAAATCAAAGAAGCTCTTAGGGGGTCGCAAGCTCAAGCACAAATGCAATTTTCTTTTGCTTTATTTTAACAATATAACCTAAAAATATAAATGAAGCATTGAAATGAAAGTATGTAATGGCCATGCCAAGAGGAACTAAACCAATTTAATACAAATGATTGTTGGGAACTAGTCCCAAATCCACATGGATATGATCATTATAGGAACAAAACGGTTAAATAGAAATAAACTATATGACAATGCGTCGTAACTAAACAAGCTAGGTTAGTCGCCCAAGTTATAAATCAACAAGAAGGAATTGATTATTATGAAACATATGCAACCCTGAAGCTATACGAAGTCCATAAGAATAATTTTTTTAGCTTATGCTTGCGGCAACGTAGACTTATATTATACAAATGGATATGAGGAAGTGCATTCCTAAAGGTTTTATCAAGAGGAGGTTTACGTGGCAACAGAACTTTTGGGATTCATTGACTTCGCAAAGAACCTAATTATGTCTGTAACTTAAGAAAGCTCTTTAATGTCAAAACAAGCCCCAAAAACTTGTACGATCGATTGAGAAAGTCTTTCTTATTAAACATGATTACTCCATGGGAATGGTAGATAACACACTCTTCACTAAAAAGAAAGACTCCAACCTCATTATTGTCCAAATATATGTTGATGACATTATATTCGGATCAACTTATCAAGAAATGGTTGATACTATTGCCAAGATCATGCATGATGAGTTTGAAATGAGTATAATGGGGGAACTAAATTTTTTCTTAGGATTACAAATAAAACAATTAGATGATGGAATATTTTTTAATCAATCAAAATATATTAAGGAAATGCTTAAGAAATTTGGACTAGAAGACTCTAAGCCAATGAAAACTCCTATGTCTATGAAAACCAAACTCACAAGAGACGAAGAAGGTGATTTGTAATAATACCAAATACTAGAGCATGATGGTCAGATTTTAAAATACTAAAGGCAAGTTAGACCCGATATTCATGTTAAGTGTTTGCCTTTGTGCACTCTTTCAAAAGGATCCTAAAACCTCTCACCTAGAAGCGGTTAAACGTATCTTTCTATACATTAAAGGCACTACACATTTAGGATTATGGTATCCCAAGGGATCTGGCATAGAAACAATAGTGTATGCTGATTCGGATCATGCGGGAGATTACGTAGATCGCAAGAGCACTAGTGGTGTTTGCACGTTTATGAGATGTTGCCTAACATCTTGGTTTTCGAAGAAGCAAACCGCTCTTGCCATCTCCACAACCGAAGCGGAAATATGTAACGCGCGAAAGGCTCAATCAAGCCCTGAAGATAAACCATCTCTCTTAGACTATGGGCGTTAGGTTAACGGCATTCCAAAATGCGTGATAACAAAGGGGCTAAAGACTTAAGTAAGAAACCCGTCAACACTAACAACAAACACATGAGATTCGCCATCACTTACATTCGCAATAATAATCAAAAAGGGAGTATCCTCTATAGAAAAGGTCCTCAACAAAGACAACAAAGCCATTTTCTAACTAAACCACTTAAAACGAGAGCCATTTAACTACTTACGCAAGGTCCTATGAACGATGGAACAATGATTAAGGTTTTCGCCATATTAAAGAAAATGATAATCATCAAAGAAACAGTTTGTCAAAAATCTCAGAAAATTTTTCTCAACGGTGGCTGCCCTCATATAATTCAAAAGAGGGCGACCCCTTTATTTTAAAGGGACCACCAGAACTTTAAGGGGACCACCCACCAGACTGACTAAAATAAATATTATTTTTTCTCACTCTATTCAAGGTTTCTATTATATACAAAAAACACAATAATTGAGAAAGTTTATAACAAACATTTACAAATATTATATCTAAATGCATATCTCATTATACATATATAACAATAGTCCTAGATCAATTATTTTCTACAAAAAGTCTTTCTTTCTCACACTATGAGTCACATGAAAATCAATTTTCATATATTGTTAAGATATGCTAAAAACATTTTTTCACATATGCAATATATTCCTCTTACTTATTGTCATTAGTATATAATCTAATAATATTTTTCGACAATACTTTGTTGAAGCAAAATAAAATCAAGGATCAATTGCGGATTATTTCATAGGATTTTACATATCTTAGTATCGAAATAATCGCTACTCCATATTTGTCGCACTTAGGCACACACTAGTATTTGCACAAAAGTTTGGTTCATTTTTAACTTAACCCTCTTGTCAAGAAAAATTCCTTGTGCATTATATCTAGTTACTCTTTTATAAGTTCTTCACTCTTTTGGGTCTTTAATTCATAATATGATTATAAGCAAAATTATGGTGAAATAGTTTTATCCTATAACTTGTCATATATATGAAGAATGTTGAATGCTTAATTGCTATATGCTAAAAAATCTTAATTGACATAAAAGGATGGACTTACTGCAAATTAACCACCAAAACAAAAGCCCTCACAAAAATTTTTGAGAAAAATTGATTTTTGGAAAATCTGGGATATAGCAGTAGGCCCCCCCCCTTAATAAAAAAGGGCGTTATCCCTTATCATTAAGGATCTACCCTAAATAAGAGGACAGGCCTAGACAAATCACGGTAAAATAAAATTTTTTTCCTAGCATTTTGAACCCTCTTGTTACCTAGTCTCAGCTATCTTTGCCCAGAATGCTCGAACATAATTTGGAATAACTTAAACTAGTTCAAACTCATTCCATTTTCAAAATATTTCCTTCCCATAAATCCCCTCCAAATGATCATCTCCAATACAAAATTTTCTTCATCATTCATCAATCATTATCAACATCCATTGCATCCACTAGAGCTTCTATTTCCAAAGACTTCAAGAGACCAAAAATCAACATCATTCCACTAAAAAACAATTGTGTTGGAGTTAAACCCCAAGATGCACAAAAACTCCTCATCTAACTTTAACACTCATCACCAAGTGCTCCTAATGCACCCTCCCCAAAACACCATCAACCAAAGATACTTCTTTCATCCTCAATTGACACAAACCATAAACACCAACCTTCACTCAACATCACTTTCACCCAATGGTTACTTGAACCTACCAACATCTCCTCCTCTAAGAGTTTCTCCACCACCTCCAACTCAAGAAAATGCATTAATGGACATTACTCTCACCCTTTCACCAATTACCCCCTCTTGATGTCCAATTTTAAACTACCATCAACATCCACCACCTACCCTTGATCATCCTATTCTTTAGAACCTTCTTGAGGCGGAGATTCATGTTTGTGTTGCATTCACAATCATACTCTCATATTTGGATTGAGAAATGAACTCCAATATATGTTTTCATATATTTGAACATATGCCCCTTCACTAACCACCAACAACCATCATCCCACCACCTCCATCATCTTCCCCAAACTAAACATACTCTATGTTTAGTTTCTCAAATAATTGTCCATCCACCATTTTGCAAGCAAGTCCTATGGAGCTTTACTAGTTATAGGACTTTTTGTAGTTTAAAAATTTCCATGTATGTTAGCATGTTATGTTTATTTCCTAATGTATGGCATGAGTGTTTTCAACACTATTTTTACATTTAAATAGGATGAATTAATTGTTGGTTGCGATTATTATTATCAATATTATTCCTTCTTGCTACATGATATAAATATATGTATCGTTTCTACTCGTTTTGTAAGCCAAGAAACATAAGCTCGATACCTTTGGTGCCTCAGAAACAGGAGGGAGCACACATCAAGGGGGGGGGGGGGGGGGGGGTAGGGGTGAATTTATGTCCATCAATATTACTGAGCAATTCCGACTACATTTTTGATTCTACAAAAAGGGGGAGAAATGACATAAAACTCTTCGTAAATACTTGTATTAAAAATAATTTACATTTAAGGAGTTTTAAATTTTATAATCATCGAAAAAAGGAGAGATTGTGATAAAATAATGCCTAAAAGCATTATAATTATTTCACATCCCCTTTACGTTTTGATAATCACAAAATATAAAAACGTTCAATGTAAAATTAAACGTAAACAAGTAATTAGTAGTAAATTTTCATTTCGAAAATTATATCACTTAAAGGTATGAATAAATAAATGCTTAATGCATTTTATGATCAAAAGAAATTTTTATTCAACCTCACACTTTTATAAAATGTTATAAACATTTTTATAAACATTACAAAATATTTTCTACAATTAAAAGGAATGTTTTTATTTAAAATAAACATTTTGAAATTCAAATTTTCGGACCTTAAACGGCTAGAAAGTTCTAGAAAATTCTCCTTACACAAAAGGACAAACTGGGGAGCGCCCAGTCTAGGGCGGCCCCCTTAAACACACGGGCGACCCCCTTATCTTTAAGGGGACCGCCCACCTATTTAAGGGGACCACCCATAGGTAGACGCTCCTCTAGTTTGTCCTATAAATACTGGACTATTCTCCACTATTTTCTCACCTTTTGCACTCATTCTTTCTGATAAAAAAACAACCCACACATCTCATTAAAATCCTTTGATCATTTAATCATTAAGCTTTGTTTCTAAGTGATCCAAGCTCGAATCCTCAAGTGCAAGAGAAGAATACTTCCTACTATTAAGTGAAGAAGTATTGCACCTTTGTGTTGTTGCAATCTTATTGCATCCATATTATAACTTGTAAATCATTTGTAAATCTTGTAAAGTTATGTAGTTGTTAGATCTTGGTGATTGTTGTAAGTATTAGTTGATCTTGTTGTGATCTTTCCTAGTAGTGTTAGTTAGGTGTGATTATAGTAGTGGCTTGGTGAAGTAGTGGTGTGAAGAAAACTAAGGTGTGAAGAAGTTGTGTAGTCATGATCAAGTCGTGAAGCAAAGTTGTGTAGTGAAGTTGTGGTAGATTGGTTCTAGCTAAGATTAGAACTCGACATCTAGCTTAGTGTCAAAAATCAAGATAAGCGAAAGTTGTGTAAGGTTTTCTTTGCCATAAGGGAGCTTGTTGACATAGTGAAGAAAACTCTCGAGTAAGTGAGCTCGAGAGTAGAGTAGGCGGAAAGGTGGCTTCGGTGCCGAACCACTATAAATCCTCGCATTGTGGTTTAATTGTTCTTAATTTTATCTCTTGTCATACATTATTTTCTCATACTATCCTATTAATTATTTAGATAAGTATATTGTTCATATTGCGCAAGTGTTGAATTCACATAAAGTCGAATATAGAATTTTTACAAACACTTTAAAACCTTAAACCAAAAAGTGGTAAACTATTCAACCCCCCTTCTAGTTTTCCCCAGATTGGAATGCGTTATGCATAGACATCTTTTAGGCTAATGATAGGAAAGTGATTAAATTCACGTTTGTGGCCCTAAAGAAAAATTTCCCTATCGAATAAAAGGATGTGCGTGCTATAGATAAAAGGAAAACATGCTAAGAAATATATTAGACAATTTATACTGACTTTTTCTCTCTCTGAAAATCAACCTTTTGTGGTTTAGGTATCGAGAATGATTTCGTACACTTATAAACTCGTTTTTAAGTTTTGTTAGTTATATAGGGCCAGGAAGTCGATTGATATGCAAATATAGTATTTGGAGTAGTGACCACTGGCTTGATATCTTCTAGAAATATTATATTTATTCCATATTTTCCCAATACGTGCTTATTTGATCTTTCTCTGTATATGGGTATAATCTACATTCCTTTGTGGTCTTAATGGTGATTGCAGGCACAGATACCTATGTGTCGTATCTATTCTGATAGATATGGTATATTTGTCCTTCAGAATAGTAACTTCAAATATCTTCATTTAAGCTCCAGAAAGCGCGGCCTTTTTCTAATATATCACCAACTACCAAAATTACTGCAATCACAAATATGAAACGATTAATTAACATTCTTTGCAAAATTATACAAAAATGAAGTTTATTACATGGGATAAATGATGCTCATAAAAATAGACTAATTTTTGTCATCAAGTGTCTTGTGTTTTAATTCTTTTTTGTTTGTTTTATTATGCTTGAATTATTTTGTAATCATGCTTTGTTTGTCTTTAACTTCGTCTTATTTGAAATAAAAAGTATTTTGCAACAAAATAAGTGTAGGAGAAATATTCGGTTTTTAGAACCAATTCAAACATATAAAATAAATTGTTTAGATGAATTCGCGTCAGTTTCGAGTCATATGATTGTAACGATTAATTCCAGGTTTTTATGCAGTGATTTCTTCAGATTTGACTAATAAAATTATGTGCAGAAAATTTCTCATTAAAAACGAAGAAGGATTTTTCACAGATGCTGGAGATGGCGTCGGGATTAACACCAGACGGCGTCGCGTCCCCATCTATGTGAAAATTCAGAAATTTTTTAATTATTTCTGAAAAATAAAATGTGCAATATTGAAGATTTGTAATTCTTTTGTAAACCGGCATAAACCTATAATTACATCATTACTCTCATCTTATCTTTACTGCTTTCATAGAGTCAAAACCCTAAACTCTCATTGTATATTTATCTATGTAACATTTTCCCTTTTTGTATTTTAAATATTTCATTTTTAGTCCTTTGACTATTTGACGTTTGTTAGTTTATTCATATTTTGTACGGTGTTGACGGTGGTGATTTTATGAGAATTGTGGTAATTTATGATTTATTGTGAATAATAAAACGATACGACGTTTCCCTTTTTAGAAGTTATTATATCTGTTAGTAGAGTTCTTGTGGATTGACTCCCTCAAAAATTTGAGAAAATATTCAAAAAACAATTCCTAACACGTTCCGTTAATGTCCATAAGAGATTTTGGAGAGTATGTGGTGTAAATATATCATGTAAATACTCTAAGTTATTGGAAAAGTATTTTTAAGGTGAATAAAAATGTTAATTAACTTTGGGGAAAATTTTACGATTAAGTTTTATGAGTTTTAAGTGATCCCGACAAGAGACCGAGTCCCCTAGGATGCTATGAATGTCTAAAGGAAACCAAGGAGACCACAAGGCACTTATTTAGCAAGTGTGTCTCCCCTTGGTACATATCTTGTCTCATTTGGATTCAAAAACACACATTTCACCAAAAAACACACAAAAACTTTTGTTTTCTCTCTTTTCTTTCCTTGGCTAAACAGCTACACAAAAAACACACACTCATTTTTGAAGTTTTAACCAAGAACATAAAGGTCTAAGTCATCCGGGTTGATACTAATAGGCGTGGGTTCATAAAAACAATGTTTGGGTTGTTCGATTCGTATCGAAATCCACATTTTTGAAGATTTTCTTGTAAGTTTCCAAATTTAAATTTTGTTTGTCCTTTTGGGATTATATTGATGCATAGATGTTAGTTGTACAAGTTGATCGTCGTAAAAATTGATTTTTAGAAACGAAATAGATAAAAGGGTGCGTTTGGTTGCGTCGAACATAAAAAGAAACAAAGAGGTTTTTGTAGTTTTGATGTTGTGGTCATGATGGTTGAATAACATATATTGCTAGATAGCTTATTTTGGATATCAGCTTGTATAGATTATTTAGGCTTATTTTTAAGCACTTTATGGCTTATTTTGACGTCTTATGTTAAAATCACAAGGGAAGTGATTTTGATTATTTTAGTAGTATGGCGTATGTTCGTGGACTATTTATGTGGCTTATGATGATAACCAAATACGATACTTAGCTTATTAGCTTATTTTCAAGCTTAATATAAGTATTTTGGAGCTTATGGGCTCACGACCCAATAAGCCCGTTTAAACCATGGCTTATAGGAGGGCTTATTGTGGTCCGGATTATTTTCAACTTATTAGTATGAGCTTATGTATATAAATGGACCTTGGTTTTGGGCTTGGATTGTATTTTGGACGTATAAATACCTTAATGGACCCTTGTTGGGCCTTAAAGCCCAATAAGCGATATTTAGTCATTTTAAGAGTTTTTGACGAATTTTTGAAAGTGAAATGTATTTACGATGTGATATTGAACGTTATTTTGGGAAAAACGTTTTAGAAACGTTAAAGATTGAGATTTTGGAATTTTGTCGAAAAAGTGTCGAAAGTTTGAAAAATGTTTGAAATAAAGGTTAAAAACCTTAGAAAACGTTATATAAATGTACGGGTCATGTCAAAATTTCGTAAAAAGTTTATACTTAGAAAATTTTACTTAAGAACATGATTTTTTGTTTTAAATAATAAAATATTATTTTATTATTTTATTTATTTTAATAAATTCACTAAAAGACAAAAAATATAATTTTTCTCGAAACTTCTCTAATATGCTTTTTATGCTTAAGCGTTTCATTTTCAACCATATTATGATTATTTTATAGTAACTAAGGGTACCGAATGGACTTATCGAGATATATTTATAATTATTTATTATCAATATTTACTTATATTACTTAGCTATTTTCATTAAATAGTATAAGTATGTGTCGTTGAGATATAAGATTGATAAGATATTTTGGGATGAGACGTCAACCGTCACACCACTAAATTGTTAAGGGTAATTGTACAACACATCTAACCTCTATGCATTAAATGTGAACATTATTTTGGAAATAAATGATTTATTGGGATATTAACTGGACTAGGTCGTGTGCGGACGTCGTTGCATTTGCTTGTGTGATTGAGATTTGGTTGCTTAAGACTTGCTTGAGGTGAGTTCTCGTAGCCCCATTTTTCTACTGTTTTTCCGTTGGGGGAAAATGATACTCAAATGTGTTTTGAACTGTTTTGAAATTTGACTGTGCGAAACGTGGTTTTGTTTTTGGGACAATTATGTGCTTATGATTGCTATGTGAATATATGTGATGTGATTTTACTTGCGTGTACTGTGTTTGGCACGACAAGGGTTTTGGTTTTACTTGCATGTACTGCGTGTCATGGCAAGGGTTTTGGTTTTGGGTCCTGCCCTAATATAGTGATCCTGCTGGTAGGCCCTTTAGGTGGGTAAGTGACATATTTGCTACCGGACTAGCGATGATGCTAGGATGGTTCGACTAGAGGGTAAGCTAGGTCGAGTTTTACATGATTAGCGAGGATGCTAAGTCATGGGTGTTTCTCATATATTCACTATCATATTGCACTTTTGTCCACTGTTTTGAGATATTGGCATAACTTTTGGGTTTAAGGTCAAACCTACGAGCTCACCAACATTATTGTTGACGTTTTCGAGTATCATTTTCAGGTGAAGTGAAAGATGAATAGTTGGTGATATGTGATAGCAGGCTTAGGAGTATCCCGTGTGGATTTTTCATGTGAAGCCTTGCTTGTTTATTTGTTTGGTTCTTAGTATTTGGAAGTTTTGGTTTAAGTTTGGATTTAAACCCCTGTGTGGGCATTTGGAATTCGTAAGAGATTTTGGGATATGGTTATGATTTGGGACATCACTCGAGGTTTGCTCGAGGTTGATGGTTTTCGTAACACTTGAAGTTAATGCATTGTAGTATTCTCTATATTGTATCTGGTGTTATGATTGATCATTATGTTGCATTCCCGAGTTTTCGCCATTGTCGGGGTGTGACAAATTGGTAATCCAAGCCAAGGTTATAGAGAACTAGGTGGTTTGGCCTAGACTATAACCTAAGATCCGTCATTTAGTTGTGCACAGGATCTATGTGCGCGGTGTTCTGCTTTTGCTTACTTTTGCGTGTTAGCAGTTTGGTGCTTTAGTTATGTCAGTCATTGAAATGTGTGAGCTTAATACTGAGTACGACTGGGAAAGGATGCGGATATAAATACGGTGCCCAATGTAGTTATTAAAGTTTCACAACTTACTCATACTTGGTAATACGGTTCACACAAATTAATGTTGACACCATAAGAGGGTATTATGTGTATAATTATATATAGTAAGATATTCTATATATATGTTAGTCTTCCTACCTACCTAACGTTGCCCATGTTCTCCCTCGTGTAGATAATGCCGCCAAGGATGAGGACCCGAAGTGCTGGCCGGTCTGTTGCCGAATCACGAGGAGGGGGAACAGGTAAACAGGTTGGTAGAGGTGGGAGGGGTAGAGGACCTAAGGGAGGTAATGATGAGCGTGTTGACGAATTGAATGGTCAAAGGAATGACCAGGGGGGAGCTAATAGGAATGTAGAGGGAGTCAATGGGGTGTAGGAGGAGCACCCAACTTCTCGATGATCATTGCCCAACAATTGCAAAACCTCTTACCCGCCATTTTAGCTCAGGTTGGTAACCAAGAAAATGTTGGAAATCAAAATGGAAATGTGGTTAATGAGAATGTTCAGGAGAATGTTAGGAATGTGTTAGTGAATGGCAACCGGGTAGGTTGTTCATATAAGGAGTTCTTAGCTTGTAACCCTAAGGAATATGATGGTAAGGGAGGTGTTGTAGTTCTTACTCGGTGGATTGAGAAAATGGAGTCTGTGCAAGATATGAGTGGTTGTAGTATTGACCAAAAAGTAAAATACAATGCTGGTTCATTTATGGATAAGGCTTTAACGTGGTGGAACTCTCAGATCCGCACGCTAAGCCGAGAAGTTGTTGTTAGTATGTCATGGAATGACTTTAAGTTTATGATGACAGAAGAGTTTTGTCCTAGTAATGAGATACAAAAATTAGAAACTGAGCTGTGGAATCATGTTATGGTTGGGGCTGGCCATGCGGCTTATACTGATAGGTTTCATGAGTTGGCTAGGTTAGTTCCACATTTAGTGACTCCAGAAAGTAGGAAGATTGAGAGATACGTGTATGGCCTTGCTCCACAGATCCGTGGGATGGTGGCAGCAACGGAGCCAAAGACTATGCAGAAGGTTGTGCAGATTTCTGGTGCACTAACCGATGAGGCTGTTAGGAATGGATCAATTAAGAAGGTTAAGAAAAGAGGAAATGTGGGGGAACCTAGCAAGGATAAGAATGGTAGGGATGATAATAAGAGGACTAGGACTGGAAATGCTTTTGCTACAACTGCAAACCTTATAGGAAGAGAGAATATAGGTGCTTGGCCCAAGTCTACCACCTGCAACTCCTACCATGCACCCAGAGGGCCTTGTCGCACATGCTTCAACTGTAACCGCCCGGGTCATTTTGCTAAGGATTGTAGAGTTGTGACTAGGAATGTGAACCCAGTAAATGTAAGGCTAGCGATAAGAAACAAGAAGAGATTGTTGTGGTTAGAGATTTTCCCGAGGTATTTTTAGATGATTTATCAGGATTGCCACCTCCCTGGGAGATTGAGTTCCGGATTGAGTTAATCCCTGGAGCTGTACCGATTGAAAAGTCTCCCTATTGTTTGGCACCTTCTAAATTGGAGGAGTTGTCGAGACAACTCAAGGAACTCCAGGACAAATATTTCATTCGACCAAGCTCATCGCCTTAGGGAGCACCAGTATTGTTTGTGAAGAAGAAAGATGGTTCTTTTAGGATGTGTATTGATTATAAAGAATTGAACAAGTTGATTGTTAAGAATCGTTATCCGCTTCCTAGGATTGATGATCTATTTGACCAACTGCAAGGGTCGCAGTTTTCTCAAAGATTGATCTTAGGTCTGGATACCATCAGCTGAGAGTACATGAGGATGACATTCCAAAGCCAGCATTTAGAACTCGTTATGGACATTTTAAGTTCACAATAATGCCCTTTGGTCTGACTAACGCACCAGCGGTATTCATGGATTTGATGAATAGAGCTTGTAGGCCTTATCTTGATAAGTTTGTGATAGTGTTTATAGACGATATCTTAATCTACTCTAAGACTCAGGAGGAGCATGTAGAATACTTAAGGTTAGTCTTGCAACTGCTTATGAAGGAGAAACTATATGCTAAGTTTTCTAAGTGTGAAGTCAGGTCAAGTGAAGTTTTTTTTGCAGTTTCTTAGGCATTAAATTAAAATTTTTGATAAATGGTAATGGGATTCATGTAGACCCTAGTAAGATTGAAGTTGTTAAGAATTGGAAAGCCCCTAGAACTCCGTCTGAGGTTCGTTCGTTCTTAGGATTGGCTGGATATTATCGTAGGTTCATTGAGAACTTTTCTAAGATAGCTAAGTCTCTTACTATCTTGACTCAGAAGTGTAAGACTTTCGATTGGGGTGAGGAACAAGAATTGGCATTTCAAACTTTGAAGGATAAGTTGTGTAATGCGCCTGTTCTAGCTCTCCCCGATGGACCAAAAGACTTTGTGGTATATTGTGATGCGTCCGGGTTAGGACTAGGCTGCGTGTTGATGCAGAGAGGTAAAGTGATAGCATATGCGTCTAGGCAGTTGAAGGTTCATGAAAAGAATTATACGACCCATGATTTAGAATTGGGAGCAGTTGTGTTTGCCCTTAAGATTTGGAGACATTATCTGTATGGGACAAAGAGTGTCATCTATACGGATCATAAGAGTCTTCAACATATCTTTAGTCAGAAAGAGTTGAATATGTGACAGCGTCGCTGGATAAAGTTGTTTAGTGATTATGACTGTGGGATTCGCTACCATCCTAGTAAGGCGAATGTGGTTGGGTGATGCCTAAGATAAGAAGGAAAGGGGTGGGGGGGGAGTAAACCCAAGAAAGTTTAGATCTATGAATATGACCCTTCTGTTCACGTATCAAGGATAGGATACTGGCGACTCAAAAGGAGGCTATGGATGAGTCTGCAGGATTGCAGAAAGGTTTGGATGAGATGATAGAACAAAGAAGTGATGGGACTTTGTACTACCTGGATCGAATATGGGTGCCTTTGAAGGGTGATGTGAGAACCCTGATAATGGACGAAGCCCATAAGTCAAAGTACTCTGTACACCCAGGAGCTGATAAGATGTATTATGACCTTAGAGATAGGTATTGGTGGTCGGGTATGAAGAAGGACATAGCTGTGTATGTTAGTAAGTGTTTGACTTGTTTGAAGGTTAAGGCTGAGCATCAAAGGCCATCTGGCTTGCTGCAGCAACCTGAGATTCCCGAGTGGAAATAGGAAAGGATAGCTATGGATTTTGTGACTAAGTTGCCTAGGACTAGTAGTGGGCATGACACAATCTGGGTCATTGTGGACCGATTGACTAAGTCTGCTCATTTTCTACCTATGCGTGAGGATTATAAGATGGATAGATTGACTAGATTGTATTTGAATAAGATAGTTGCTAGACATGGTGTGCCGATCTCAATCATATCGGATCGTGATAGTTGTTTCACATCAAGGTTTTGGCAGTCAATGCAAGAAGCATTAGGAACTCTGTTAGACATGAGTACGGCTTACCACCCTCAGACCGATGGTCAGAGTGAGCGTACTATTCAGACTTTGGAAGACATGCTTAGAGCGTGCGTCCTGGACTTCAGGGGAAGTTAGGATGTTCATCTTCCGTTGGTTGAGTTTTCGTATAACAATAGTTATCATTCTAGTGTGAGATGTGCTCCGTTTGACTCATTGTATGGTAGAAAGTGTCGTTCGCCAATTATGTGGGCTGAGATTGGAGAAGGTTAGTTGATAGGACCTGAGTTGGTACATGAGACCACTGAGAAGATCTCGCAAATTAAGGATAGACTTAAGGCTACGCGTGATCGTCAAAAAAGTTATGCTGATAAGAGGAGGAAACCTCTAGAGTTTAGTGTGGGTGACTATGTTTTGCTCAAAGTGTCACCTTGGAAAGGTGTGGTACGCTTTCGGAAGAAAGGGAAACTAGCACCTATATTTGTTGGCCCTTTTGAGATTATTGAAAAAGTAGGCCCCGTAGCCTACTGGTTAGATTTGCTTAAGCAGTGAGATGGTGTTCATGACACATTCCACGTGTCGAACCTTAAGAAGTGTTTGGCTGATCCAACACTGCAAGTTCCCTTGGATGAGATCCAAGTTATGCTAAATTAAAATTTGTGGAAGAACCTGTGGAGATATTAGATAAAGAGTTTAAGAAGTTAAAGCGGAGTAGAATTGCCATTATCACGGTTCGGTGGAATTCGAAACGTGGACCTAAATTCACGTGGGAGCGTGAGGATCAAATGAAACTTAAGTACCCGCATTTTTTTAGTGATGATAGTAGTTGAATTTCGGGTTCGAAATTCTTTTAAGGGGGGTAGAATGTAACCTTCGAACCTTTTATGTTCTGAATATTTCATTTTTAGTCCTTTGACTATTTGACGTTTGTTAGTTTATTCAGATTTTATACCGTGTTGACGGTGGTGATTTTATGAGAATTATGATAATTTATGGTTTATGGTGAATAATAGTCTTTTTTAGAGGTTATTATTATGTTAGTTAAGTTCCGGGTGGTTGACCCGTGAAATTTAATAAATGCCGAAAAACGAGTCCCGACATGTCTGTTAATGTCCAGAAGAGATTTTGGAGAGTATGTAGTGTAAATATATCGTTAAATACTCTAGGTTATTGGAAAAGTATTTTTAAAGTGAATAAAAATACTAATTAACTTTGGAAAATATTTTACGATCGAGTTTTACAAGTTTTAAATAAACCTAACACAAAAAAGAAAGGGACGGATGGATTCCCCACTAGATTCCTAGGTGTGGGTTCAAGTCTCATAGGAGACAAGGATGCCATTTTTTTTGCTAAGATGTTCCCCTCTTGTACAAATATATTCCCATTACCAACATTCTTCTTATCCATTTCATTTTCAAAAAAATAAAACACACTAGTGTGTGTTTTGTTCATCTGCCACCATACCACAACCAAACACCATAAATTTTCCAGCTTTAATCAAGAACGTGATATTCCGGGTTGATACGAGTATTTGGGTATTCATTTAAACAACGTTTGGGTTGTCCGGTTCGTGTCGAAATCTATATTTTGAAGACTTTTCTTGTAAGGTTCTAAATCTAAATTTCATTTGTCCTTTTGAGTTTATATTGATGCATAAATGTTAGTTGTACAAGTTGATCGTCGTAAAAATCGATTTTTGAAAACAAAACGAATAAAAAGGGGGTGTTTTGATTGCGTCAAAAAAGAAACAAAGAGGGTTTTGTAGTTTTGATATTGTGGTCGTGATGGCTGAAAAACATATATTGCTAGATAGCTTATTTTGTATAGTAGCTTGTATAGCTTATTTTGTGGGCTTTTCGTGGCTTATTTGAGCTTATATGCTCGCGGCTTATTTAGGAAACACAAGGGATGTGTTTTTGGTTATTTGCTTTATATTGCGTATATTCGCGGACTATTTTTGTGGCTTACGGTGTTAACCGAATATGTATCGTAGCTTATTAAGCTTATTTAAAGCTTATGGACTAGTTTTTGGAGCTTTTGGGCTAGCGGCCCATTAAGCACAAATAAGTCGTGGCTTATTTGTTGACTTATTGTGGTCCAGGTTATTTTTTACTTATTAGTATGAGCGTATGTATATAAATGGGCCTTGGTTTTGGGCTTGGATCGTATTTTGGACGTATAAATACCTTAATGGACCCTTATTGGGCCTTAAAGCCCAATAAGCTTTATTTAGTCGTTTTTAATAGTTTGTCGGACTTTTGGAAAGTGAAATGAGTTTATAAAATATTATTGAACGTTGTTTTGGGGAAAAACAATTTGATAAATGTTGCGGATTGAGATTTTGGAATTTTGTCGGAAAGTGTCAAAATTGTGAAAAGTGTTTTAAATTAAGGTTTGAAACTTTGGAAAACGTTATATAAACGTACGGGTCATGTCGAAATTTCATAAAAGTTTTTACTTAGAAAATTTTACTTCATAACGTGATTTTTGGTTTTAAATAATAAAATATTATTTTATTATTTTAATAAATTCACTAAAAGACGAAAAATATTCGAAACTTCTCTAATATGTTTATTATGAGTAAACGTTTTATTTTCTTCCACGTTATGATTATGTTTACGGTAACTAAGGTTTCCCAATGGACTTATCGAGATACATATATATTTATAATTATTTATTATAAATATTTACTTATATTACTTATCTATTTTCTTTAAATAGTATAAGTATGTATCGTTGAGATATCGGATTGATAAGATATTTTGAGATGAGACGTCAACCATCACACCACTAAACTGTTAAGGGTAATTGTACAACGCGTCTAACCCCTATGACTGTTTTGGAAATGAATGATTAAAATGGAACATTAACTGGACTAGGTCGTGCGCGGACGTCGTTGCATTAGCTTTTGTGATTGAGATTTGGTTGCTAAAGACTTGCTTGAGGTGAGTTCTTGTAGCCCTATTTTTTTTACTGTTTTTCCATTTGGGGAAAATGATACTCAAATGTGTTTTGAACTGGTTTTTGTTTGAACTGTGTGAAACGTGGTTTTGTTTTTGGGACAATTATGTGCTTATGATTACTATGTGAATATATGTGATGTAACTTTACTTGCATGTACTGTGTTTGGCATGCAAGGGTTGTGATTTTACTTGCGTGTACTGTGTTTGGCACAGCAAGGGTGATTGGCAAGGATTTGCCATGTCTATTTGTGGTCCTGCCCTAATATAGTGCTCCAGCTGGTAGGCCTTTAGGTGTGTAAGTGACATATTTTGTTTACATGACTAGCGGGGATGCTAAGGCATGGTGATCGACTAGCGGGTATGCTAGGTCGTGTTTACATGATTAGCAAGGATGCTAAGTCATGGGTGATTCGCATATATTCACTGTCATATTGCATTATTATCCACTGTTTGAGATATTGGCACAGCTTTTGGGTTTAAGGTCAAACCTATGAGCTCACCAACATTATTGTTGACGTTTTTGAGTATCATTTTTAGGTGAAGTGAAAGATGAATAGGATGGTGATATGTGATAGCAGGCTTAGGAGTATCCCGTGTGGATATTTCATGTGAAGCCTTGCTTGTTTATTTGTTTGGTTCTTAGTATTTGGAAGTTTTGGTTTAAGTTTGGATTTGGACCCCTGTGTGGACATTTAGAATTCGTAAGAGATTTTAGGATTTGGTTATGATTTAGGACATCACTCAAGGTTTGTTCGAGGTTGATGGTCTTTGTAACACTTGAAGTTTATGCATTGTAGTTTTCTCTATATTGTATTTGGTGTTATGATTGATCATTATGTTGCATTCCCGAGTTTCCGCCATTGTCGGGGTGTGACAACTAGGTTGGCGAGCGAAGGATAAAAAAGTGTGTGTTCAGTGGTTCACTTAACGCAAAAAGAGGAAGAAGGGGTAAGTTTCCTACTTTTTTTTATTTTTTTGTTGTTTATAGTGTGTGTGAGGTATATTGTGGTTATGTTTGTATAAAGTAAGTTATTTTTATATAGTTGGTTAGTTGGTGACCGTTACGGCAAGGTAAGTTAGTGTGTTGAAAAACTGATGTGGCAGCTGAGAGCTGAGTTGGATCTGAAGGGGAGGCTACCATACACATTAGCCTTGTAACAGGTTATTAAATGAGAAAATTCCAGTTTTAGCCTATTGTACAAGGCTTTTGGCGCCAAATGGTCAACCATGACACCTTGTTCCCATTTTGGTCATGCTCTATCGCTCTACCCTCTTAGTTGAGCGACACGTGTCCCATAAAGTGCATTTTTTATTGGCCCACAAATATGTGGCTGTCCCACCACTAAATAGAAGATTACCCATTTACCCTTATAGTACTCTTTTGTTTTTTTTGTACACGTCAGATGCTTTACCACTCTACTGACTTTTGCTCTACCCACTTTGGGTAGTGTGCCAAATAAAAAATTATTTCCAACTATATCTCTCTTCAAACACAAACACACACTCAATCACACCATTTTCTCTCATTTTCTCTCTCTATCACACCTTAATTAAACTACACAGTTCACCGTCGTTCTATATCACTATTCTGATAAAGACAATCGTTCCTTTGGCCCTCACCAACTGTTCGTCAATCGTTCTTATGGCTCAAAGACATTATGTAAGTTTTTGATCCCTAATTTTTATTTGGCTCAAAGACCATATTTTCTTTTTGGCACTCACCATATGTTCGTCAATCGTTCTTTTTGATTAAATACAATTGTATTCCCTGTAGCGTTTAACATAGTCTTTGATCCCCAATTTTTATTGATCAAAGTATTTGATCCCCAATTTTCAGGTTTAGCGAGTTTAACATAGTCTTATTTTTGTTTAAAATTATTTGTTAGATTTAAAAAATTTAATTACAAAAGTAGTGTAGTGGTTTAAAAATTAAAATTGTTTGTTAAAATTAAATTTTATTTGGTTTTGAATTGGTTTATCACCTTTAGTGGATGTTCTCCTTCATGAATGATTGGCTTAAAAGTATCATAATAAGCCGAATTAGTGAAACTAAGTTAGGTTATTGTGGCGAAGTTTCTTAGGTTTAAATATGTTCTGTGTTAGCTTTTGGAAACTAAGTTTGGTAATTGGGTCGAAGTTTCTTAGAGTTGACACATGTCATAGTAAGGCCAAATTGTGATTCCTTTCTTTTGAATTTGTTTACAGGTTTATGATGCTAAGGTTAGTATTAGATCAAAGTTACACCTTCTATAAACAATTCGAGCGAAGTTGAGTTGGAATGGAGATCGTCTTGGTATGTTTACCCGGAGTGTTTTTGGACCATGGTTAGACATAAAAACTACCCTACATGATAACCATTTGTTGAATTTTTTACTTCAACACCAAAGGTTCGTTCATAATCCATCTCCCAACCAGCCTTTCATTTTTGATATTGATGGTCGTAGCTTAGAATTTGGTAGGGAAGATTTCTGTTTGATTATTGGTTTTCGATTTGGCACATACAAATTAGACCCTAAAGAGGAAGATCATTCTGAATTCCGTAAGCGTGTTTTCCCAAAGATTGATAACTTATAGGGTAAACATCTCTTAAAACTTCTTAAGGAAGATGTTAAGTTTAATCAATTGGATGATGAGGATGATGTACGTGTTTGTTTGCTTCTTGCATTAGATTTTGTTTTCATGGGTCATGAGCTTAGACATGTAATTACAAACTCCATTGTAAATTTAGTAGATGATTTTTCTAAACGGGATCAATTTCCATGGGGAGAATATATGTGGTCATTCTTTCATAAGAGGGATTATAATGTGTGGAGATCCGTAAATGTTGGAATAACCATTGTGGATAAGTTGGCAAGCAATTCAAAATACCAGGCCAACTATGTCTTGTTTAGTTTTATCTTTCCATTGAAGATTAGTTTATTTCATATTCATTTTCTTTCATTATGTTTTTCCATTGAAATTTGATGTTTTAATAGTGTATATCCTTAGAAAACATTTGACTGCTTTAGGAGGTTGATGTAGATGTAGACAGAACCAATGTGGCTTTTGATACGTAAGGTGATTTAGGGGTTCATTTTGACTGAACCAATGTGTGTTTGAAACAGATATGGGGTTTGGAGACTTTCTCTAATTCAATCCATTGGTGGCGTAAAGATGAGAATGTGATCCCCCGTGGTGTTGCATGGAGTAATGGTTTAAAGTTTGAGAAATCATGTTATGACAGATTGTTTTATTCAAAAAATTCAACCTTTCACAAACTTACCCCCTCAGTTAGTGAGATGAATGAACCTTGGTGGATATCTAGTTTAGATTTTTTTTTAAAAGTTGACCCGTCTATCCGTACTTAGATCATCTTTTTTTTTTTTAAAGGCGGTAGTAGTAATTCCAAGAGTGTTAATACCCGTGTTCGGACAGAGGTTCGTCATGAGGTACATGTTCGTACTGAGGTCCGTAGTTTTGTTCATAAAGAAGAGGTGCGTACTGAAGCTGTTGATTAAAAATATTTGCTAGAGAGAGTTGTACTTGCACAAACTGTCAAAGATCAACAACAGATGATCGTTGATTTGCAAAGCAAGTTACCAAAAAACTACGCATTGGTCCATCTGATGTTGATCATCTTGATAAGGTCATGTCTTTTACATAACATCTTACTTTGTTATTATATTTCAACAAATAACCTTATTTAATTTATTCGCAGAACGGCAATCAATACGATAATGTTCCTGTTGGTGGTCTTGACCACCAATCCATGGAGGGGGTCAGCCATTATACGATTGATCGACTTGATAAGGTTTTAACTATTCAATGCAAATTTCCTTAATTCATATTGTATAACTGGTTGATCTGACCATTTATTCTTATTTCTAGAACTGTAATGATGTTTCTGATAATTTTATAGTCGATGGTCTTGACCACCAGTCCATGAAGGGGGTCAGCCATTGTACGAGTGTTGATCATATTTCCTAAAGATTGAATAAAGTAGATGAGAGTGTTGCTATTGATGGTCTTCTTATTAATTCATATTTTTTAGGAATCTCTTCTTGTGGATGATAATGATTTCAAAGTCAATGACAATGAAGAAGCTGATTTTCTATCTACACAACAGGTTAGAGAACTAATGAAAGAAGTCTTTGACACGCCTAGTGGCCCGGATTCTATTCAGGTAATATATTAATGATTTTCTTTAATATTGTTTTTGGAGGAATCTGATTTTCATATTTTTGTTTCTAGGATGTTGGTGGATCTAAATAGATGGATGTGGATCAACCTTATTCAGTAAATATGTCGTTCACATGTTCATGTTTCTCTAAGTAGAAGTAAATCTCACCTAACATTAATATTATGTTATTTTAAGGTAAAGAATGTGAAAGATGTTGACGAAAGTGACATTAAAACTGTAGTGGTTCCTTTCCAACGTTAGAAATTTCCTGGTAAGGTTCTTGTCTCCCTTTATGTGCCACTGCAGTCAACTGAAGTTAAATGCAAGAAAAGGCACCGTGAATAGAAGTTAAATAAATCAAAAAGAGTGATCAAAACTATTATTGATTCTGATGGAAATGAAATCCAACTGTTGCCGTTGACAGAGTTATGTGTTTATAAAATTAGATAATCAAAAACATTAGTTTCACCCAATTACACAAACACCTAATGATCTTCCAATTATGCAGGATCTTACTCGTTCTCCAAATGCACCAAAAAGAACAATGACTATGCCTGAAGCTATTATGTCGTTATTTCATGATAAAAATAGGATGGAACTGAGGTAGACTTTTCTCTGGTTTCAAGAAGGTCATGTTGTTCAAATGGATTTCTTGGAGAAATTAGTCGGCAAGAGCCACACTAAAAGAGGTTGGCTATCTAGTGATGTAAGTTTTTTTGAATAGTTTTTAATCAACGTTTCAACCTTATAATCAGATTTATTATATCTAACTTTTTCCATATTTATCTATTTTGTAACGACAGAACCTCGATCTTTTGATTGACTATTTGTAGCAATTTAAGGAGCCCAATGATGTCTGGGCAATGGCAAGTCCATATCTCAGTGATATGCTTCTCCGGTATGAGTATCCTCTTTATTACGCTGATGGTGTCAAATACGGTGTACCCTGGTTTGCAAATAATGTTGAAAAGGTTTGTATTTATAACCTTTGTTCTCTTAAAATGATATATATATATATATATATAGGAGGTCATAATTTACATTTTTGTTCAAAATATATATGTGTACTTTCCTGTCAACGAAAAAGATTTTCATTAGGTACTTGCCGAGTTGGACATTTTTTCTGGTGTGATAACCATTTATGATACTCTTGGGGCCCCTCCTTATGGAATAGATACCCGTCATTTTTGGCTTGAGCTGAGGCAAAAATTCGAGTTCCAGATCCCACTTTATCTTGATAATGCCGAGGTTTTTGACAAGAAGAATATTGATAAATCCAGTTATTCAATCAGTTTTTGATATGCTAATGGAGTCCCACTATAGGTGGTCTTTATGGTGATTGTGGCCTATGGGTTTGCATTTTTTTATACAGGCTGTCACATAAAATTCCTTTGGAGGTTGATGATCCCATAGATTTTGCTTTGGCATACCGTGAACGTATGATTGAATTCTACTGGAAATACAAGATGTTGCTCTAGTCAACAATGGTATATGGACTACTGTTTTAGGACCTCAAACAATTGTATGGTTTGACTCTTAAAGAGTAATGTATGTTTTTAATGTTTATGACTAGTGTATGGTTTGACTATTCAAGACTGACGTATGGTTTGACTTTCTAAAATGGGTTGCTTTTGTTAATTTTCTATAGATGCATACTTCATTTGGGTCATTGTGGGTTTTAGCTTATGTGCCTAGTTAGGTTTAAAATGGGTTGCTTTTGTGAATTTTCTAAAGATTTATACTTCATTAGGTTATTGTTTATGTAAGCAATGTGATATCATTTCACAGTTTTTGTTCCTTTGTTATGATTTTGACACTAGTCTAGTTTATAATTAAACATACTTCATGCGTTTAATTAAAACATCAAAATTTACATACTAATCATCACTTTATTACCATAATTTACATACTAAAGATCATCACTTGATCCAACACTAAAATACATCACCAGCACCAACATTTCCAAGACAATAGAACATAGGATAACATAGACAAAAGCAACAAACCCAAAAGCCAAAAGCAAAGATCACCACCGTCTAACCACAAACCCAAAAGCAACTTAATGCCAACCGTCTAACCCCGATCCACGACCCATCACTTGCGGTTGATTTTCACATTGGCAATAAAAGCATACTTTTCACGATTATGGGCTTGTGTATCCTTGATTAGCTTCATGATGTCTTTCGCCTTATCCATATCCTCCTCACGTAGTATCCTAAGGTATGCCATACTGTTTGAAGCTAATGCTCTCCCACCAAGTTGTTTGACCTCCTCTATAAGATTCACCTTATCTTTGGCTGCTTCAGTCACTTCATGGCAAAGGTCTGTCAATACCCTTGTCATACGCAACTCTCGTTCCATCTCCCTCTCCACATACAAGAGGATTTGCTCGCTCAGAAGTTCTGATTTGGAGTCAATAGCTAGTTGCTTAAGATTTGCCATTTTTTTGTTTTGCTTTATGTGTTAAATGTTTAGGTCTAAGTTTCTTAACTTATGTGTGGTTATTTATATAGAGAAGTGAATGATTCTAAAGTTGTGTAGAAGATTTGTACTAAGAGAATAAGTTAGAGACTATAATGATTATATCTAGTATCCTAAGATATTCAATGGTTGAATATCAAATGGAAACAATGCTTAATAAGTTAGAGACCATAAAAACTTAAGTAGACGAATAAAAAATAATTAAAACACAAAGCTTAACAATACTTAATTTATTCATACGAAACTTTATGTCATGATAACATACAAAATGAAAAATAACCAGCTACAACATATAATAAACTTCTGTCTTCGTGCTTGTCTAGCTTGAACATTCAATGTTTCTTGAAAATTATTGATTCTTCTCAAGAGTCCAGGAATGATAGCGACTGCTCTTGCACACATGGGCGGATCCCTCCAATGACTAAACACACAATACGGACACAAGTAGAATCAACGTCCGGGGTTTGTATCAGTCCACAAAGTGGTAATCGTAGTTGGTGAACCGCAATTAACACATAAGGTTGCGTTAGCCATGTAGCTAGTGGCAGTTTGAAACAAAGTGATGTATGTAAAAAAATGCTCTTAAAGTTGAGCTATATATTATCACTAAATGTTTGCAATAAATATGAATGAAATGGGTAGTTATTAAATTTAATGTAAATGTTATTTGGTAAATTAATTTTGATTTTTTTAAGGATATGTATAGTGAGCCCATATAATAATGGATGACGGAGATGCTGTTAATGGAGCATTTTATTTTATCAAATACACTGTTAACATCTTCTCGGTCACCCATTTTATTTTACATTATATATTTAAAGTGCAATTTTTTATTTGAAATTTTTTTATTTAATTATAATATGGGGAGATTTAAATGTTAGGTGGTTGGGGTTGATAGTTGGGAAGATGCAATTAATAGTTGTCCTTTACCTTACGTTGCTCTACCGAAGAGTGCTCTACTGACGGTTGCTCTACCGGTAATTTAATAGATGTAATGGTTATGGTGAATGTTCTTTACCCTACGTTGCTCTACCTATATTTTGCTCTACTGACGGTTGCTCTACCGGTAATTTATTTGGATTAGATTCTGACATTTAATAGATGTAATGATTATGGTTGCTCTACTGACGGTTGCTCTACCGACTGATACTCTACCGACTCATGCTCTACTGGTAATATATTATGGTTTGTTAACATTAAAAAAGGCCCTCCTATGAATGGGTCGTGAGCCCAAGCATAACAAATGAACCCAAACCCAAGACTAATACACTTATTAACTTAGATTAAATCCTTTCATTATTTTTGCACATACCTAATATTTTCATCCAACCAAAAAAATATGTGATTCAAATCAATTGAACTCAAATTAATCCTTTCATTCATATTGCTTTGAAGAAATATTATGGTAAATCATATGTTATTTGGTTTTATACCTACTTGTTTTTAATCCTTTGCTTCATATCGCTTAAATTTTTGTTAATTGGTGCTTTTATAGGCATATAAATGTTAGGTTTATGATAATGTTACATGATTAGGTTTATGGTTTTAACACTGCACGACGTTTGAAATGGTGTAAGAGAGAGCCCCAAATCTTTATTTAGGTTAAGTTATATGCAAACAGTAGTTTATGTTACAAACTATTAAGCTTGTAGCGCAAATGAGAAGATTTTAGTATGTTAGACACTATTAAGCCTTTTTGCAATTTATACTTGTATGATCTGATTTATATGGTAGGAAAATGGAACAGCAGTTTATTGTGCAGATGAACATTGACGATTATGAAACATATCAGGTTTGTTGTATTAGACACTATGTTATATGACAATGACAGTCGGTTAGTTAATAAGCCTTAACCATTTGGCGCCAATCATAGGTATTACCAAAAGGGTTCAAGGATAGATTCTACTGAGGCCAACGATATGTCTTCATAAATGGCACCAATAGGTACAGGTACATATGTCTGCTAAGAAAGGTAGAAAACAAGTTGCATTTGCTTGGAGATGAGTGGGAAAACTTTGCGAGAGACAACCTCAATTCGAGTGTAAGAACTTTACACTTTGTCAAGGAGGGGGATGATACATTTTACATCACGAGGTTTAATCGTGACGGAATTGAATGGCAAGGTTACGATCAACTTGTCATAGGTAACCGAGTTGTTAAATGTCTGGTTAGATACAGTCATGTCAATAGACAAGTATACACCCCTTGAAATCTGTTATATTGAGATAGGCGATTAATGACATTTCTATTAACACGTTTTGAAATGCGAACATAAACATTGAATTTTTCCTAACGCATATTCTACCAGGGGATTTTTTGCAAGACATATGGAAAAACACATTCAAGATCTACATCAACCGTACTATGTCAAACAGGTTATTTGGGGAAAATTAGGATAAAGTGGTTGTTGATCTACGAGTAGCGGAATGTCATTCGATGGTTTTTACTAACATGGGAAACAACAGACTGTTGTTGGCATTATTTCGCAACAATGGCACATGTATGCATGATGGTATAGTCTTTCCGTTAATGTTAATGCTTCCAGCTCGCACCATACCAAGTTATGCGGTACGTACGTTATCATAATAAAGTCTTTATATACAACCAATATTACCTAGACATTACAAGTTAATGATGGAAGTTATTTTTTGAAAATGTAATTGCATACAAAAGAGCTGAGCACTTTTGCAGCTGGGTAGGCCACATTGGTCACTACACCGAAAATGATGTTTTCTACACTATACTTAATGCCCCGGTGTATGACAAGTACCAACTGGTAGGATATGTTATGTGTCATTTTTTTAATAAATCTAAGGATAATAATTTCTTAATGGTTGTTTGCATTATATGCAGACAGTGCTAGTTGAATACTTCGTTGCACACGAGTTAGACAAATATAAGAAAGCAGTCCTCGCTCATGATGATGTCAGGTACACAATGGCACTTAAGTTGATAGCAGATCGCATCAGACCGAGAATGAGGAGCCACGTTAAGATGATGGGGAATTGGAAAGTGTTTGGTACTATGTGTGATTTTGAACTGCCTAAGATGTTGCGTTTCAAGCTGGCTGAGAAAGTTAAAGATGTGGAAGGTGTAAACATGGAAATGCCTTTGTTCCATGTATGTTGATTAACTAATTTTTTTATATCATCCTTTATGTATAATATGGTATGGTTGAACTTTTTTGTATGATTGTGGATATTATCATGTTAGAAAACTAAGTATGTACATAAGTGGTGCTACCAGTTAATGCATCAATTTTGGATGCTTTATGAACTTTAGTTTACTACGGTTAGTAGACGCATTAACTTAATTGTCATTCCCATTTTCCCCAAAGAATTCATTTGGGCCTTGTTATGTTTCTATAGATGCATACTTTATTTGGGCCTTGTAGAGATGAAAAATTCATAGAGACATAAAATAATATCAAACATAACTTAAAACATAAAATAACAAAATAATTATATAATAAAAAGATTATTTCATCGAATAACCACATATCTTTTACCCCAATCGGCTTAAACGTTACTACCACTTGCACCATTGGCATCTTTTTGGAATATCTTAACCAAATTTTTTATTGTAATGTTAAGATAATAAGTTAATGGTTTAGGACAAAACACAGATACATTATGAAGTATTAAAGCAGATCCAACTTTAATAGCCTTTGCGTAATCATCTTTTAACAAGACTTTGTAATGAATTATACCAGCCATTGTGCCTGAAGGATCTTTGAGTGTTACATTCATATCGCCAATTACATTTGGCTTACACGAAGTGACTATTGCAACAACTTTCTCAAGTTTTCCCTTCTTGAGGTAGCTCTTTATATCGCCAAAACACCCACCCCCGATCTCCCCATTGTCATTGATAAACTCAAGCGTCGTAATCCACGGCCTACGTTTAAAATCGTCAGCCTCGCTCACATCGTCAATCAATTTCCTAATATACTCTTGTGTGGGAGCATCATTAAAATTATTTAGTTTATGGATCCTATTCGTTTGATTTTACTATATATATATAATTGAATAATCATTGCCTTTTCATCAACATACATTTCTTGAGTTTGTAACAAACTTGTGTTACTACTATTTGAAAGACGGAGAGGGGCTGAAAGTTGGAGATCAGAGTCGTCTATATCGAGCAAATATTCCCATTCATGGTTTTCTGGTGAATTCATTTGCAAGTGATTTGAAATGTAAAACTTTGATATGACAATAAAGAAGTATTTACTAGATGATGATAACTTATAGATGAAATGTCATTAAAAGTATAGTATATGGTTGGAAGATGTAATTAATAATTGTTTGGTGTAAATATTAAATATGTGTTATTGTGCTCTACCTACCATTGTTGTATGCTCTACTTACGCATGCTCTACTGAAATTTGCTCTATCGAATTTTGGGCCTTGTCAGGTTTTGTTAGGTTATTGAGCCTTGATAGGTTATTGGGCCTTGTTAGGTTATTGGGCCTTCTTGTTTTTGGATCACACATAATTTCTGACATTGGTTAGGTTTTGGTAAAAATGTAACCCTCCTATTATAAAACACTTAATAAGAACTTAATATTACGCAACAAACTTTAAATCCAACAATCATAAACAGGTAGTTAATCCTAAACATGTAGTTAAGCTAAACTTAACATGTAGTTAAGCTAAACTTAAAACATAATAGAAACCTAATACATAAAAAAGGTAATAAATTAATGAAGATTAGACGAGTCCATCCTTTGATTCATCAAACACCACCTTGCCATTACCCACATCCGCAAAGTCATCCAACACCACCTAACCTCTTCCATTAGCCACATCCTCAATGTCATCCAACACCACTTTACCTTTGCTAGTGGACGCTGAAGTTTTTTTCAAAACATGAGGTGATCTTAGGTAAGATGGAGATTGAGTTTCTTCTTGCTCCCATGCAATAAGCTCTTCCAACGACATAGTGCTTGAATCCTTCCTTGCCTTTTCGTGACTTCTATATTTAGAAGTAACCTCCTCATCAGACTCACAAACAACCTCCAATTTTTTAAAATACCAATCAAGTAGGATAACTTGAGGATTATGGCCAACATAGACATCAAGATACCCATGAAAGTTAGCCAGCTCAAACATTTTCTCGCAGTCCCTATCATTTTCAACTAGAGTCAAGCCCTTTTCAAGCTTACATTTGGGTTTACAATAAAACCACTCCCATATATCGTCTTTTGTTTTATCCAACAAAAGGTCGGTCATTTCTTTATACGACATCCTTGCTGACCTTGGTAACCTCAAATCTAGAATTTACCCACCTGGATAATCTAACGGACAGAAGAAGAAACAACTCCCAAAGAAAACTTCAATCACCATCTCATCACTGTTATATGACGCCCTGTGTAAAAATCAAAAGAATTTAAAATTAGATAATTTTACTAAAGTATTTAAAAAGATAATTTTATTTTAAAGAAAACGAAATAAAGAAACATACACCCACTCATCAAAAACTAGATCCTTTGTTGTTGAATATGTGTCTATAGATGACATTCTTTGTCTAAACCAAAAATCCCAATTAACACTAACTCTAGGTGTTAAAGGTTGATAAATGAATTTAAAAGTGATAGATCCTTCAGCTTATTAAATACACATAAAGTGATAGAGCAGCCGTCGGTAGAGCAAAATTATGTAGAGCAAGGGTATTATATGTGGTAGTAAAAGTTTTAGCAATATATACTTATAAGATTGTAAAACCAAATTCTAAACAAAAAAACTACATGGAGTTCTACTAAGAAAAAATATAACATACACTGATCTAGTTAGATACGTTAGGAAAAAGTTCAATATCAACCACATGTATGAAAAAGTTCAATAACAATCCTAAACACGTAGTTAAGTTATACTTAAAACATAATAGAAACCTAATACATGAAAAAAGATATAAATTAATGAAGAGTATAGCTTGATGAGCCTCCTACAGTCGGGTCGCCATAACCCTTAGTTTAGACGAGTCCATCCTTTGATTCATCCAACACCACCTTACCTTTGGCATTACCCACATCCTCAAATTCATCCAAAATCACCTTACCTTTTCCATTAGCCACATCATCAAAGTCATCCAAAAGCACCTTACCTTTCCTAGTGGACGCTAAAGTTTTTTTTCCAAACATGAGGTGATTTTAGGTAAGATGGAGATTGAGTTTCTTTTTGCTCCCATGCAATAAGCTCTTCAAATGACATAGTGCTAACATCCTTCTTTGCATTTTCATGACTTCTATACATCGAAGTAACCTCCTCAATCATAAGTGGATTCAATACATTCTTTTGATTTGCCAATCGTTCCATGCTAGGAACATTCAAAGTTTCAGACAATCCATGATATGGAGACCTCATTACATTAACATACTTCCTCTTTTTTGGTACACAACACTCAATAGCTAATTTCATGTGAGCAGATGAGTTCATTTTCCCTACGAATTGTCTTTCTTTTTCCTATTCTGCTATCTTATTCAACCTAGCCTCCCTATGATCGTATAACCTTTGGATCTCAGACTCTATTTTATGTTCAGCCTCCTCTGCCATCTTTGAAATATCATCCTGTTGCCTCTGATCTGCCAACCTTATGATCTGATCCTCTTGCTTAGAACTATATGTGTATTTGTAATGCTGTGACAAGTTTAAACATAAATTAGTATGTATTTTAAACTAATACAGAAACACAGAAATAACAACAGTAAATTTATTACCTCACAATCACCTTTCTCATCTTCACTTTGTGATAAGTTGCAGAATCCATTTAAGACAGCTAAATCGGAAGAAAAATCTTCGTATGTTGGTTGGCTAAAGGGATTAGCAGGCACATGTCCATTAACAACACCAACATCCTGAAACGTGTTATTTTTGATGTCCGGCTCATCCTCTGATGTGCTCCTTAAAAGATCTTCAATTTGTGGGCAAATTTTGTTCAAACTTTCTTCCTTTTCAACGCGATTTGTTTTAAGAGTAATCACCTGCAAAAGAAAGAATGTTTCAAAAAACGCAAAATATTAGTAAAATATTAGTAATCACCTACAAACAGTTTTTGGTAAAGAATAACCTGGATAATACTCTCCAATTTGAAGATGCGTCATCTCAAACTCTTAACTTCTTTTGGTAGTGTCAACAAACTTTCACATAAGCCTTCCAAATATCGAATACGGTCAATTAGAGCAGCCTCTCGACCTTTCTGTCTACCACGTAAGTCAGGATGAAATTATGCACTGTCTTTCTGCTTTGCCACACGTGCTGCTGATATTTTATTAAGATATTCACCATACAGCCCTCCGATGGAAACAGGTGGGCTCCTCGGTGCATACCACATAAAAAATTCATAGCTAGGTGTGTACCAGTTAGACTGAAACTCTGCTTTCGTTGGGGCTAGCTCTATTGGGGCCTAGTTCAAACAATTAAAAATAAATATTAAAAAAGATAAGGTATTAATAATTGGATTTCATGATTATAACGAAAAAATTATAAATCAAATTTACCTTGTGAAAAAGCTCGCCGAAATACTCCAACTTGAAAAATTCTGCTTTCCTCGTCCATGCCACTGCTCGGGGGATTACTTCTGGCACTTTGGTCCACCAACGATCCGATTCACAAGAAGACTCTATAATCCATATCTAAATCCAGTAAATCATTATTAAGAGTTAAAATTAGGAACATGATTGCAGTTTTTTCATAAAAATGTTTGGGAAAAAAACACAAACCTTGAAAGCAAAAAGAAAACCAGACAACGAATAACTAGGAACATGATTGGGGTTTTTTCTCAATCCATCTAGGTGCTCAAGCTTATGTTTTGAAGAAACTTTTCTAATGGAATCGTAAAGTAGCCTCCAAATGTACTCACCCCAAGGAAATGTGTTCCAAGCATCAAGATTGTCAACCATTCTCAATAATGCATCATCCACCACTGAAACCAACTCCCGACCTATGAAAATAACATTCAAAGATAACAACAAACAGAGTCGAATTGCATCTTCATCACTGACCTTGGAAAACTTCTCTTCATCCTCAATTAAAGCTAAAACATCAATGATTTTAACATCATTCCCTATTTTCTCCGGAAATAACCGATTACGAAAGGGGATATCACCATTCCTATACTCACGGAAACTAACCATGCCAAATTTAAACCCAGTAACTAGGCAAAACTCACACCGTCCAAAATGAAGATTATGGCCATTAACATTATATATAAGTGGCAAGTCAAAGCTATCATCGTCAACACAACACTGTTTTTGAAGAACATAATGGATCATACCATCATCGTTCTCCACGTACGTTATATCAAGCCAAGGTCCGAAACAGGTTGTGCGAAATAATGAACGACGGGCTTCATTCAGTCTATTTTTGATCAACGAGAAGTAATGATTTGCTTCTAACATGAATCTTAGCTGGATATTCCTATATTATCAAATAAAGTATTAGTGACTCTTGATGTTAAACATATAGACTAAGGCAGTTGTTCAATGATAATTGAACAAACTAAACTAGAAAATCTAAACTGTTTAATATAATCAGTTCATCAAAAATAAACACTCAAATATATAGCCCATGATACAAGATTAACAAAACCGCTAAATATGGTGGGCTTACAGTTTATAAACATGATTACCCAAAATATTATGTTCCTAATCATGTGGAAATACCAACCTCTTGCAACTTAAACGATATAAATGGTGGCTTACAGTTTTATACCAAAACTAAACTAAATCGAAAATACCAAAACTAAACTAAATCAAATCGACAATACCAACTAAGAAATCAAATCGACTATGCCAAAACTAAACTAAATCAAATCGACAATACCAAAACTAAAATAAAAGATCAACACTACCCAGTACAAACAATTTTAGATCTACATATCAATATAATTACGATTACATTCGGTTTACTATGTGAAGAATTATAGATATGTGGGAAAAAAACTTACCATTGCATTCGATTGGAAATGTTGTGTGTGTTTTACTATGTGAAAAAGATTTTGAATCAGGTTGGAATGTGTTACTATGTGAAGATTTTCAGTTTACTATGTGAAAAAAATTAATTGAAAAAAAAATAAAAAAATTGTACAAGATTTTCTGTACCTTCCCGATGAAAAACTATCAAATCATCGTTCCTGGTAGAGCAGCCGCCGGTAGAGCTGCCACGGTAGAGCATCTGACGTGTACAAAAAAACAAAATAGTACTATAAGGGTAAATGGGCAATCTTCTATTTAGTGGTGCGTCAGCCACAGATTTGTGGGCCAATAAAAATGCACTTTATGAGACATGTGTCGCTCAACTAAGAGGGTAGAGCGGTAGAGCATAACCAAAATGGGAACAAGGTGTCATGGTTGACCATTTGGCGCCAAAAGCCTTGTACAATAGGCTAAAACCGGAATTTTCTCTATTTATTGATTGATCCTTTACAAGTTATTAATTGTCTGCATTTATGTGGAATTCATGCATTATATAACTTCATACTTTTGAAATCACGCGAGATGAAATAGTTATCCCATCATTAGTTGTGCACACAACCTGTTTGTTAATAGGTCTAGCTGAGTTTGTATAAATATAGTAGCGTGTAGTTCGGTTTATCAGCGTTTTTATTCTTAGTTCAAAGCACTTAATATGGTATTTACCCCATAACAAATAGTCAACCTCTCAACCACAATTGTGCAACCTGCA
>BQNB010002852.1:52039-118824 GCA_026074375.1 Tanacetum coccineum
AGATTAACTTGGTGTTATACCGCGTGTTGATGACGGATTATTATCCAAAGATCGTGGTATGATTTTCTTTTTCGAAACTTAATTTGTTGCCTAATCTCCCTGTTTTTGAGATTAAAAGTTTTTTTTGGTTAAAGGATTTTTTGGTGAAACCCTTCGTTGCCAGTGATTGAAATAATCACTTTGGTGGCGTCGTTGGATTTTCTTGGAACGATTAATACGTTCCTATTTTAACACGAAAATGAAATTTGATTCGTGTTATTTGGTAAAGAATCTGGAAAAAAAAACTTTGGCGACTTTTGGTTCGAATGATGAACACTGGTTTCTTCAATTTGTTTTCTGGGCAAGTGATGATATGGTTTAATCCTACCAAGAGCTCTGATGCCAATTTGTTGGTTTGAATCTTGATTTGTTGGATTCAAAAGAATTAAACGCAAATAGTTTTATAAATTGTAATAACTTGTCTATACAAATTCTGTCATCAATCTAAATGTTACAGGAATTCCTATCTATATATAGAAAACTAAACGGTGTGTTTAAACTGTTGTGATGGTTCGTGAATAACTGCTTTGGCAGTTATTTGACAGTTATTTAACTGTCAAAGTGGCGGTTTGGGTTGGGTTGTTGTTTTGCCCCGTTTGACCCATGTTTGGGATTACTGGCTGGGTCGTGACCCAATAGTTACATCTGTTTGATTGCTTTCAATAAATGAAGCTTGTTTACATACATGAACATGTATCGCATCATCAAAGCTGAACTCAACTTGTGAGTATGTCTGCCTTCTGGTATTCTCCATTTACAAATTCGACTTGAATGTCTTCTCTTTCAATGCATTCTCTGATGAAGTGATATTTCGTGTCGATGTGTTTGCTTCGTCCGTGAAATACTGGATTCTTCATAAGTGCTATAGCAGACTTGTTGTCAACTTGTATTGTAACCTTTTCTTCTTGAGAATGTGTGAGCTTGCTTAGTAACCTCTTTAACCATAATGCTTGTGTTGCTGCTGCTGTTGCTGCAATGAACTCTGATTCACATGATGATAATGCTACAGTGGCTTGTTTTGTGTACTCCAGCTGATTGGTGATTTACATAGTAAAAATAATGCCGGTAGTTCCTTTGCCTTCTTGAGTGTTGACTCCGTAGCTACTGTCGCTGAATCCATGTATCTTGTTTCCTCCGTTATGTTTGTAGGTGATTCCATAATCTTTTGTTCCCTTTACATATCGTAGTACTTGTCTTATGGCTTTCATGTGTTGTTCTCTTGGTTCTTGCATAAATCGACTAAGTAATCCAACAGAATAACTTAAGTCGGGTCTTGTGTGAAGTAGGTAAGCGTAAGCATCCAATTAAGCTTCTATAGTTCATTGAGTTGACATTGTTCCTTTACGTGATCTTGTTATCTAGTTTCATGGATCCATTGGTATTAATGTTTCGTTGCAGTCTGTCATTCCGGCTTCCTTTAGGATCTTGCTTGCGTATGCTGATTGTTTTATAGATATGTCACCATTGGACTGTGTGACTTCTATCCCTAAGTAGTAGGCTAATAATCCTAAGTCGCTCATTTCGAATTTTTCTTCCATTTGAGCTTTGAAATTGTCGATTTCTTTCTTTGGTGTGCCAGTGATGATCAGATCATCTACATAGACTCCTATTAGTAGTATTGAGTCTTTTGACTTCTTGGTGTAGATGGCTTGTTCCAGTGCACATTTCTTAAAGTCTAGAGATTTTAAAGTGTTGTCTAGTTTTATGTTCCAAGCACGTGGTGCTTGTCTTAGTCCATATAGTGCTTTAATAAGCCTATAGTCTTTTCTTGGTCTTGTATTTATATATTTTCCCCCTTTTCCCCCCTATATATATTATTTTTTTTCCCCCCCCCTTTTTCCCCCCCCCTTTTTTTTTTTTTTTTCTTTTCTTTATGAAACCTTCAGGTTGTGTGACATACACTTCTTCCTTTAAATCTCCATGTAGGAAAGCAGATTTTACATCAAGGTGATGTACTTCCCATTTATTGTTAGTATCGCAGACTTGTTGTCAACTTGTATTATAACCTTTTCTTCTTGAGAGTGTGTGAGTTTGCTTAGTAACCTTTTTAACCATAATGCTTGTGTTGCTGCTGCTGTTGCTGCAATGAACTCTGACTCACATGATGATAATGCTACAGTGGCTTGTTTTTGTGTGCTCCAGCTGATTGGTGATTCTCCGTAGTAGAAGATTATGCCGGTAGTTCCTTTTCCTTCTTGAGTGTTGACTCCGTAGCTACTGTCGCTGTATCCATGTATCTTGTTTCCTCCGTTATGTTTGTAGGTGATTCCATGATCCTTTGTTCCTTGTACATAGCGTAGTACTTGTCTTATGGCTTTCATGTGTTGTTCTCTTGGCTCTTGCATAAAACGACTAAGTAATCCTACAGAATAACTTAAGTCGGGCCTTGTGTGAAGCAGATATCTTAAGCATCCAATTAAGCTTCTATATTCGGTTGAGTTGACCATTGTTCCTTCTGTAATCTTTGTTAATCTTGTGCCTGGATCCATTGGTATTAATGTCTCGTTGCAGTCTATCATTCCGGCTTCCTTTAGGATTTTGCTTGCGTATGCTGATTGCTTTATAGATATGTCACCATTGGTCTGAGTGACTTCTATGCCTAAGTAGTAGGCTAATAATCCTAAGTCGCTCATTTCGAATTTTTCTTCCATTTGAGCTTTGAAATTGTCAATTTCTTCCTTTGGTGTGCCAGTGATGATTAGATCATCTACATAGACTCCTATTAGCAGTATTGAGTCTTTTGATCTCTTGGTGTAGATTGCTTGCTCCAGTGCACATTTCTTAAAATCTAGAGATTTCAAGGTGTTGTCTAGTTTTATATTCCAAGCACGTGGTGCTTGTCTTAGTCCATATAGAGCTTTTATAAGCCTATAGACTTTTCCTTGGTCTTGTCTCTTTATGAAACCTTCGGGTTGTGTAACGTACACTTCCTCCTTTAAATCTCCATGTAGGAATGCAGATTTTACATCAAGGTGATGTACTTCCCATTTATTGTTAGCAGCTATGGCAAGTAGTAGGCGAATTGTTTCCATCCTAGCTACTGGTGCGAAGACTTCTTCAAAGTCTATGCCATGCTCTTGTATGTAGCCTTTTGCTACTAGTCTTGCTTTATGCTTGACTATATTTCCATTAGCATCCTTTTTGGTCTTAAATACCCATTTTAAGCCTATTGCTTTATGTCCTTTGGGTAGAGTGGTTAACTCCCATGTATTGTTTCTATTGATGGAGTCTAATTCGACCTTCATTGCTTCGATCCATTTTTGATCGGTTGATGCTTCCTTGTAATTCTTAGGTTCGTCTTCAGCTAGTAGTAATTCCTCAGTGTTCTCGTATAGATCATTAAGTGTTCTAAAACCTCTTACTGGTGTATGGTCAAAGTGTGATGGAGTGTTTACGACTTGAATTGAGTCATTGTTACTTTGATTGTAAGATGGTGACGAGTTGATGAGTGTATCTTGGGAATTTATTTCTGAAGATCGTGTAGAGGGTGTGTGAAATGGTTGAGAGTGTGTGGGAGAGTTTCTTGGTGATGCATAATCATCATTATTATTTGGAAATTCATTATCTTCTTCTAGTGGTTGAATTTCATGATCATGATGTTCAAGATTTTCTATTCTGAAATCTGTCCATTCTGGTTCGTTGTCAGTATGCTCACTCATGTAATCCTTCCAATCCCATGTTTCATTCTCCTTAAACTTCACATCTCTACTAACACATATCCTTTGTGTTATTGGATCAAATAAGCGATAAGCTTTTGATCCTTGCTCGTTTCCTAGGTATACCATTTTAATACTTCTGTCGTCTAATTTCGTCAGATGTTGTGATGGTACCTTTGCATATGCTATGCATCCGAAAATTCTTAAGTTTTCTAGATTTGGCTTTCTTTGTTTGATAGCTTCATTGTCTAAATACCATAGACTATCCATATTTGTCTCTTTATATCCTACATCTTTTTCGTGTAGCGAGACTTCTTGCTCTTCAACCTCTAGTGTGGCCATTAATAAGGTTGGTTCCAAGTCTTCTTCAACGAGGTTAGATTGCTCGTTGGTATTTGTCCTTAAAGGACATTTAGGTGCAATGTGCCCTAATTTCTTGCATTCATAGCATCGTAATTTGCTAGTATCATAATTCGTTTTCTTGAAGTTATTTCTATTATAATTCCTATGAGAGTTTTCTTCTTTCCTCTCTTCCTTAAAATTCTCATGGTTTCTTCCTTGTGAGAATTTGGGTTTTCCTCGTCCTCTTCCTCTAAAATATTTTCCTTTATTCTCATGTCGTGTGAACATTAGTTTATCCTGATTGTCCACTTGTTTGCCTTTCTTAAACTTAATCCTTTCTTCATAAGTCTTAAGTCTACCGATTGCTTCTTCTAAAGTCATTTCTTTTAGGTCTGAGTATTGTTCTATAGACGCAACTATTTGCAAATACCTATCTGGTACAGCATTTAATAGTTTACGTACTAGAGTTTGATCTTCAATTGTGTGTCCTAAGTTGGCTGCTTTATTTACTAAGGTTGTTAGTTTTCCGGTGAAGGTTTCTATTGTTTCATCCTCCTTCATGTGTAACATCTCAAAATCAGATTTGAGTGTTTGCAACCTAGCTTGTTGGACTCTCTCTTCTCCTATGTGCCTAATTTTCAAGGCATCCCAAATGGCTTTTGCAGTTTTGTGTTTAGTGATTTGAAGTTGTTGTTCTTCTGGTAAGGCTTGATAAAGGAATGCAATAGCAGTTTTATCTTTTTTATTATCTGCTTGGGTTTTATCATTGGGTTCTATTGTTTCCCATAAACCGTTTGCTTCGAGGATAATTTGCATTCGAATTGCCCATAGTGAGTAATTCGAGGGTTTTAAAATTGGACATTGGAATTGTGGTGTACTTGTAGTACTTACTTCTCCTTTTGAAGTATCTCCACTCTCTTTTGTCATATCTCTAAGATATCTAATAAAATCTCCCAAATAAAAATTCCTAACACTAAGTGTGTTGAAATTAAAGTGAGTACTCAAATTTGTGTGCCTAAAAGGCTATCTAACTTAACGGGGGCTAGTTTTGTTCCAAAATAAAACTACCCTTGGGGATTTTATATTCTAAAATGAATAACCTAAGGTTAATTACTCCTTACAAGTTATTCTATAAATATAGTCAATACTATATTTTTTTCGGGGTTCTAGGCAAAGTTACTATCTAGAATTTTCGGGGGTAACTTTCGTATATAGCCTAAAACCAATGATCTATATAAATAAAACTGAATAAAATTTATATAGAGAAAAAAAACTAATAAAAGGGAAAGTTGGGGGGTTAAAATTGAAACCTTTTCTAGGTTTATTAGACCTAGTTCCCTTGTGTTAGTTTTGTCCGCCCCTTTTGTTTGTGTTTATGGAGTTCGTCTCTGTGTACTCCTTTTGGGGTTCTGACTTGGGTCTTTCTTTTGACTCCTTGTCCTCTTGGTGGTTTTGTTCACCGGATTAGATGGCGATTATTATCGTCTCTGTTCTTGTGTTCTTGACCACGAATCTTCAATTTGTTATTGCGAAAAATTTAGGGTTTCGCAGAAAAATTGGGGTTTTCGTTTGGATAATCTAGAATCAGTGATTGATTCCTGCGGGTTTAATATTGAATCTTCAAAAGGTTTGTTTGTTCCTTTAGATTAACTTGGTGTTATACCGCGTGTTGATGACGGATTATTATCCAAAAATCGTGGTATGATTTTCCTTTTCGAATCTTAATTTGTTGCCTAATCTCCCTGTTTTTGAGATTAAAAGTTTTTTTTTGTTGAAACCCTTCGTTGCCAGTGATTGAAATAATCACTTTGGTGGCGTCGTTGGATTTTCTTGGAACGATTAATACGTTCCTATATTAACACGAAAATGAAATTTGATTCGTGTTATTTGGTAAAGAATCTGGAAAAAAAAACTTTGGCGACTTTTGGTTCGAATGATGAACACTGGTTTCTTCAATTTGTTTTCTGGGCAAGTGATGATTTGGTTTAATCCTACCAAGAGCTCTGATGCCAATTTGTTGGTCCGAATCTTGATTTGTTGGATTCAAAAGAATTAAACGCAAATAGTTTTATAAATTGTAATAACTTGTCTATACAAATTCTGTCATCAATCTAAATGTTACAGGAATTCCTATCTATATATAGAAAACTAAACGGTGTGTTTGAACCGTTGTGATGGTTCGTGAATAACTGCTTTGGCAGTTATTTGACAGTTATTTAACTGTCAAAGTGGCGGTTTGGGTTGGGTTGTTGTTTTGCCCCGTTTGACCCATGTTTGGGATTACTGGCTGGGTCGTGACCCAATAGTTACATCTGTTTGATTGCTTTCAATAAATGAAGCTTGTTTACATACATGAACATGTATTGCATCATCAAAGCTGAACTCAAATTAAGACATATCATTGGTTTCAACTTGTGTTATTTATATTTGTGTAGCTTGGTGGTCCATCATGGGAGGTCATACTTGGAAGAAGAGACTCGACCACTGCCACTACAACATTAACCGCTATCCCCAGCGACATTTTGGGGGATTCCCGGGCGACTTGTCGCTGGGGATACCTTTCCCTGGCGACTTGTCGCTGGGGAACGCTCGCTAGGGATACGTTCCCCAGCGACAATCCCCAGCGACAAGGTGGGTCCCACGTATTTTTCAGTCAAGTAATTAGTGCCACCGTGGCACATATTCCCCGGCGACATGTCGCTGGGGAATGTCCTAGTTAAAATTAAGTAATTACGACACTTAATTAAGCGATTAGTTAATTGGGCATTATCCCCGGCGACAAGTCGCTGGGGATAGTGTTCCTTATACTTTGACTTGTCAACGTATAAGAAAAAAATTTAAACACTATCCCCGGCGACATGTCGCCGGGGAATAGTCTGCATTTTTTTAATAAAGTTGCATTTTTTAAATACTATCCCCGGCGACATGTCGCCGGGGAATAGTCTGCATTTTTTTAAATGCAGCCTGCACAGCAGGCGATTTCCAGATTTTTTCCGGAAAAAATCTACCAAACATCAAACCTGTACCAAAACCTGTATAAACTCATCACAACTTGTACCAAAACACAATACAATATAACGGATCAACGCAATACAAATACATCACAACTTGTACCAAAACCAAAACATAATAAAGCTAAATCGTCCAAAATCCGAATAAGTCTACAAAACGTTGCTTCCTAGTCATAAACGGGGCTTACAAGTCAATATTCAACATGATAGGATAGGGAAACAAGTGTTTACATACAGGTCGCCAAGATGAACATAAAGTAACAATGTAGCATACTAACCCATATATAACACAACTAACTATCGCCATCGCCATCCTCATCCTCGTCCTCCTGATCGTCGGCACTCTCCTCGTCGTCCCCGCACCCGCCACTCCCGCTGGCACCACCCGACTCAAACTGTGAAAACATATCTGAGTACTTTGAGCCACTTTTGAAAAGACTCATCATGAAGTTCACCTTTTTGTGTAGGCTGTTTTGACTTGGGCCGGCTGTGGCCCGTGCTGGCAATACCCTACCAAAACCGGGAATGTGCCCTCGCTGCTTACCCCTTCTAGCCAAGTGATTGATCTCATCATCAGTGACAAAAACACAAGATAGTTAATATATTCGTCGGGTTGCTACATTAATTCTCGATAATTCATTAAAGTGTGTTTTAAAACAAAACATACGTATATACGCCAGTCCTCATCCTGAAGGAATTCCCCGTTAACAGTGTGTGCTACGTAGCAGGTGTCAATGAGCGACGGGTACTCCTGAGTGCCTGAGCTCTGCCTCTGTACATACACACGCATATAAGATGAAACAAATTAATAAAGACAAATCACAACACACCAGATATATATGTATATATGTATGTAAAATAATTATAATGTTTATTACCATCTCATCTCGAAGGCGAGCAAGCGACCGGGATCCCTGTCGAGATATGACCGTGCTCTTTGCCCAGTTTTGCCAATTTTGAGCGGCTCAGGCAATGTTCCTGTGATCATTCCAAAACTAAATATACTTATCCCACTCTTCCGCCGTAATGTCCTCTGGGTACATGGTGTGGAGGGGGACGATCCTCACCGCCACCGTCACCGCCGTGGGACCAGGCAACATCTGCTGACATCTGTACAAGTACAATTAGCATAACATATAGAAATTCATGAACAAAATAATATAAGCATGCACAAATCCAAATACATACATATCCAAATAAATATACATATTTAAACAATTCCTAACAATTTCATTCATTCATTCAAATATATAAGTGTCTTTTGCAAGTTACAACTTAAGATTAATCTTCTTCTTCATTAGAATAAACTTTGTCAACACCATCATCATCATCAACATTGATGAGGTCTTCATCATCAAAATCTGCTAAATCATGAGGAAGGGCGTCTTCATCATCAGTAATATCATCGTCTTGGTCAACAACATCAATGATATCTAACGGTGCGTCAACTTCCGTTGATTAACCATCTATATGCAAGGTAGCATTATCCAAGTCATTCAAACTAGTAGAAAGTGGGAGATCAGATAAGTTGTCGAAATGTATAATATCAGGATCATCCTCTACCACGATGACACCCCTGTTGGAATTTTTTTTATGATTAACATGTTCGACGACCTTCAAGTGGGGTTTGGCCTTATCTTCAAGGTAGAAGACTTGTTTGACTTGTGTTACGAGAATGTATTGATCATTTTTAAATGCCTCACCTCTGCAGTCGATTTGTGTCATGTTGTTTCTAAGGACAAGATGTTTGACTTTACGTCCTTCGTTGCTAGTGTCAAACCACTTAACTAGTAACAACACAACTTTGAACGACAAATATGAAAACTTGAGGATTTCATGAAACTGACCATCATACATTTCTCTGTCCTTCCCACCAGGCGAACAAATGCCGCTATTTTGAGTTGTGCGACGTTCATCGCGGCTGTGCACGACAAACCTCACACCGTTGACTACACAAGAGTTGTATGAGATTGGAGTCAGCGTTGGTCCACAAGCCAAAGCGAATAACTCGCTGGTTGTGCTAACCTCTGGGTCTTTGTCATTGTCTACGTGACGTTGACGGATCTATGAAGAAGATAGGATTTGATAGAGAACACAAAATATGATATTGTTATTTTTACAGTTAATTACACAAAATAAGTCTCAGTTTACTTGCGACCCAAACCACTCGGGGAATTCTTCTTTCATGTCTTTGTTAGGAAATAAACTGAAAAACGTTTAAGTCGTCAAAATGATAAGTTAAGAAAAAGAAGTTTCAAAATAAAAAAACGCGTACCTCTTTAACTGGGACCGGTACGTGTCGATCTCAGGACTGTTGTGAACTATATACCATATCACTTTCTTCAACTCTTGGGCATCAAACCGAATAACCGACCATAAACCAATCGATTTACATACCAATCGAAACACCTAAAACTGACACGTTGTGGGAGGGGGATCCATATTACGGACGGGATGATTAAATTTCGTGGTAACATCCCGAAAATAATGAGAACTAAAAGTCAATGCTTCTTCTGCAACATAACCCTCCGCAATCGAACCTTTTGGCTTAGCTTTATTTCGTACATAACCTTTTAGCTTCGTCATGTATCTTTCAAATGGAAACATCCACCGGGGGTGAATAGGCCCGCCTTCAAGAGCCTTTAGAGGTAAATGGATAACCATGTGAATCATAATGTCAAAGAGAGCAGGAGGATATATGAGCTCAAGATCGCACATAATATCGACCACCTTGATCTGAGCTTCTAACATGTCATCCTTCATCAAAGTTGCAGAGCAGATTTGCTTAAACAAGGAACATAGCTCGATTATTGGTTTTGCAATCTTATCGGGCAAGTAATTTTGAAGTTCGTAAGGAAGTAAACGTTGCATCATTATATGACAGTCATGAGACTTTAGGCCAGTTATATTGGTATCATTATCGGTCACTTTGTGCTTGAAGCATGATCCGAACCCATCTGGTAGTTTAACTCCTTTGATGAACTGACAAAAAAATTTTGGTTCTCTGGTGTGAAAGAATACGCAGCCTGAGGCTTCAAGCACTTCCCATTTTTGGTTTGGCCGAGCCACAAGCCACTTCGAATGCCGAAGCTTTGCAAGTCTTATTTGTCTTGGCGGTGTTTTTAGATTTGCCATTCATTAACAAAGTGTTCAAGTGGCCTCCAACACATTTTTTTTGATATGCCTGATGTCTAAATTGTGTCTTAGTGTAAGAAATGACCAATACTCAAGCTCGTAAAAAATAGACCGTTTAGTCCAGTTAAGCTCGACAAGAACATTGCGTTTTATCTTCACACCCCCATAACTCGGATGTTTACCCGTCAAACGTGTTGGCAATCTATCAAGCTGAGCCAGGATTTCAACCTGGCCAAATTCTTTAGGAGGATCTCTGTTATCGGTTTGGCCATTGAATTCACTTGAACTCCTCCATTTATGAGGCTTCTTTAAGAATCTTCTGTGGCCAACACAAGCTGTTTTGCTTAACATACGAACAAATGGAGTGTCTTCATTACATGTAAGGCATGCCTTGTAACCTTGCCCACTCCACCCAGACAAACTACTTCGAGCAGGAAAATCATTGATGGTCCATAAAACCATCGCTCTCACATTGAACTTCTGGACTGAAGCAACGTCGATAGTCTCGACACCTTTCCGGTCCCATAAAACCTTTAGGTCCTCAATTAAAGGCCTCAAGTAAACATCAATGTCCTTGCCCGGGGATTTAGGGCCAGGAATTAAGAACGTCAGTATAAAAGAACTCTCTTTCATACATAACCACGGAGGCAGATTGTATGTTGTCAATATCACCGGCCACATACTGTAAGCCTGACTAAAGTTTCCGAACAGATTGAAACCATCATCAGCTAACCCTAGTCTAACATTTCTTGGTTCTTTTGCAAAATCCGAATACTTGGTGTCAAAGTTCTTCCATGCTCTACCATCAACCGGGTGTTGCATCTTACCGGGCTTCGTACACTTTCCAGTAGCATGCTAAATCATTTCCTTTGCAGTGTGACTAGACTTGTACAAACGTTGTAGTCTAGAAATGATCAGAAAGTAACGCAACACATTCTTAGGAACTTTCTTCCCCGGTGTGTTACTGTCTTTCCATCTACTCGTATTACACACTGGACAGAAATCCAAATCTTTGTTATCGTCTCCCCGAAATAAACAGCAATCGTGTTCACAAGCATGTATCGACTCGTACCTTAACTCGATCGTTTTAAATGTCTTCTTTATTGCATAGTATGACGGTGGGAGCTTGTATCCTTTACTGATGGGAAATACATTTTGGAAAAACTCTAACATTTCATTGAATATAGAATCAGTCAATTTACCTTTAACCTTAAAATAGGTAAACTTTGCCATAAAGTCTAATCGAGTCACATAGTCACAACCGGGGTACAGCTCCTCGTTGGCACTGGCATATAACTCTTCAAACTCGTTACGTGTAGCTTGAGTCGGTTCGTTACTTGTCTCACCAATATCTCCTTGAGTTGGCTCATTGTGTTCATTATTCGGAGGAATATAGCTAAGATCATTAAGTAACGCTGTCATGTCACTCATCTGAGGTTGTCTTGTGTTATCTATTACTGGCGGTGGCGGAGGAAGATCCGGTTCACCGTGGTGAACCCATGTTTTATAACCTAGGTCAAACCCATGTCTCATAATGTGGTCTGAAAGGTGTTTGATGGATACCCACAATATTGTTCGACAAGACTTGCATGGACATCTTATTTTCCCGACACTATTCACTAACGGCTTGCAATGATCGACAAATTTTTCAAGACCGATATAAAATGCTCGTTCATGACGCTCTAAAAGTGTCCAACTCTTATCATCGATTACCATAACTGCGTTTTATCGATACATTTAGTTATTATATGCAACTTAATTAAACACATTCAACCGAGGAATACGAGATGTTTTGTTCACCTAGTGCAACTATGGAAGGCAATCCTAACCCACTCTTTGAATGATTCGTCTCATATATGAATGCGTATAACCGATTTACTATTTGAGAAAATTCCGGCAGCATTTCCCCTCAACTCCCCAAATATGTGTTTATAGACATATTCGTAGGAGTAAAGGAGAAACACTGTCGAAATCATCTCAAATAGTAAACCAATTATATGCATTCATATCCTAAATGAGACAAAACATTCAAAAAGCAGTCCCAAACAGGGGACTTTCCGAAATTAATTTTTAATAAATTAATTTCGGACGGGTTTTCTATAGGATAATTAAATTCAGACGGGGATTTTCCGAATTTAATCACTAAAATCCTAAAACATTCCTAAAGGGTTCAATAAAATATATACCAAACGCATATCCATTTATATCATATAAAAACATACATTTAAATCAAATAAGCTGTTTTTAAACAGCTTTTTAAAATAAGCTGTTCTTAAACAGCTTACAGCTTATTTCAACTTATTTCCGCATATATGAGCTTATTGTATTAATAACCACCCCGGAGACATGTCAAACTATAAACATACATAATTTTAACGCAATTCACCTAATAATAACTATAAACTAACAAAATTTAAACAATAAACATTCCCCGGCGACATGTCCCTCGGGATACCAAAAGAAGAAATAAAAATTATAACATACATTCGGTGTATTCAGCTCGTTGTCGGCTCGGCTGTGGACTCGGCTCGGCCCGGCTGTGGACTCGGCTACCAACTGCCAAACAAAAAAAGAATTAACACATTAACAATATATTATACCAAACCTTATCATAATTAAAAAAATTAAAACAAAAATTACAACCACTCGGACTCGGCTACTGTTACAAGAGGTCACCACCAACAATTATAGGGTTAGAAAAAGAAGTAGAAGAATTATCATTTAGAGGGTTTAGAAAAGAATTATGGTTTAGAGGAGGAGGAGGAGGTGGTGGCGGTATTGTGCTCGTGTCCTCGTGTGAGTAGCGGTGGTGAGTGGTGGTGGGTAATGTGGTGAGTGGTGGTGGTGGTGGTGGGTTCTGTGGTGGTGGGTGAGAAGTGGTGGTGATGCTGTTAAAATCGTCAATAGTTGTTTTTTTTATGTTTTACGTTTTGTGGTGCTGCTGTAAACTCAGATCTGCTTTTGGTATCAGATGTATCCCCGACGACATTCCCCGGCGACATGTCGCCGGGGAAAACTACAACTTTGTCGTTTAGCGGAAAATGGCGCCATAACGAAAATATTGGAGGGCTTTTTGCAAAAATAAAAAAGGTTTCCCCGGCGACATGTCGCCGGGGAAAGTTTTATTAAAAAATTATAAAGTTTTATTAATATATCAAAACTATATTTTTTACTAAAAGTATATTATTTAAAATTATTTTTTATAAAATATATAATTATTATTTACAATTATTTTTTATAAAATATATAATCGGTTCGTTTCGGCTGGGTCGGTCCGGTTTCTCGGTTCGTTCCGGTCGGTTCGTATATAATTATTATTTAAAATTATTTTTTATAAAATATATAATTATTATTTACAATTATTTTTTATAAAATATATAATCGGTTCGTTTCGGCTGGGTCAGTCTGGTTTCTCGGTTCGTTCCGGTCGGTTCGTATATAATTATTATTTAAAATTATTTTTAAAAAAATATATAATTATTATTTACAATTATTTTTTATAAAATATATAATCGGTTCGTTTCGGCTGGGTCGGTCCGGTTATTTCCTAGAACATGATAAGTAAGTGTCTCAATCTCTGGTGAGTTATTTCCTTCTTGATCTTCCTCTTCGCGATGATTCTCTGCTATCGTTACACATTAGATGTTCAGCGCATGAATCGATATGCTATCGTTGTACATCAGATGTTCAACGGATGAGTCAATATGCTATCGTTGTACATGAGATGTTCAACGGATGAGTCGATATACTATCGTTATACATCAGATGTTCAACGGATGAGTCGATATGCTATCGTTGTACGTTAGATGTTCAACGGATGAGTCGATATGCTATCGTTGTACATCAGATGTTCAACGGCTCAATTATAACGATGATAGTCATAACAAAGGTAGCAAAACTACTTAAAAATCACGCATAAGTAGCTAGAACATGATAAGTAAGTGTCTCAATCTTTGGTGAGTTATTTCCTTCTTGATCTTCCTCTTAGCGATGATTCTCTGCTATCGTTACACATTAGATGTCCAAATCGTTCATGCTACGTTGTACTTAAGTGTTCAACGGATGAGTCGATACGCTATCGTTGTAAATCAGATGTGCAACGGTTGTGTCGATTTGCTATCGTTATACTGTTGATGTTTAACTGGACTCATTTATAACGATGGATAGTCATAACAATGGTAGCAATACATACTTAGAAATCACTACATAAGTAGCTAGTTATCATGATAAATAAGTGTCTCAATCTCTGGTATGGTGAGTTATTTCCTTCTTGATCTTCCCTCTCGCGATGGATTTCGGCTATCATTACACACTTAGATGTTAGTGCATGTGTCGATATGCTCTCGATGTACATCAGATGTTCAACGGTATGAAGTCGTTATGCTATCGTTGTACTCATCAGATGTTAAACAGGATGATTAGTCGACTATTGCTATCGTTATACATCAGATGTTCAAGGATGAGTTCGATATGCTTTCTTGTTACATCAGATGTTCAACGGATGAGTCGATATGCTATCGTTTTACGTTAGATGTTCAATGGATGAGTCGATATGCTATCTTTGTACATCAGATATTCAACGGATGACTCGATACAATATCGTTGTACATCAGATATTCAACGGATGAGTCGATATGCTATCGTTGTACATTAGATGTTCAACGGATGAGTCGATATGCTATCGTTGTACATTAGATGTTTAACGGATGAGTCGATATGCTATCGTTGTACATCGAGATGCTCCCACCAAATACTCCCGCTAAAAACTCTTTTATTCCATAAAAGCAGATACTATCACAACCACATACTTATCTCACTCTCTTTTACCATCACAACCTTGAAATATGGTGAAGATGGTGCCACATGAAGCTTTTGCGTGTAGTTGTGTAGAAAGAGATGTAGTTCTCCGACAATCGTATAAACCTGAGAGTTACGGTAAACTATATTATGCATGTCCAAAATCAAAGGTGAACAATCACATGTTTTTTATTTGTGTAGATTTATTTATATTCTGGTTAGATTGTTTAAAAGAATTAATTTCTTTACTACTTTAACTTCCTCCAGAAAATATTTTGGCATTTGGATTTTTTTTATGGAAAGAGACCCGACTTCGTCAATTGATGAGTTCTCTAGGAGCTCCATCTGCAGGACCTTCAACACCTCCAATCTATTCTTCAGGACCTTCAACACCTCCAAGCTATTCTTCAGGACCTTCAACAACTCCAAACTATTCTCCAGGTTATTCAAAGAAATAGCAGGAGTTCTCTATAATGCAAGCTCTTGCGTGGGAAGAATAAGTGTACTCAAGGCAATCAATGGATATGCATAGGATCCGGTACTACACACAGTTAATTCGGCTACTATGTCACGATGTTCTTAATGAATGGAGAAAAATAAAAAACTTGTTTGGAGTATTTTATCATGGGCAAATGTAAGTCGTTATGATTTCGAAGTAGTTTGTCATTTGCAATGTAATTCGTATGTTTTTTTTATTGTATGTGAATACTTTGTTTAACTTTTATGATATGAATGCGTTTATGTATAACGATATCACCTTGAACATGCAATGGTACCAAACATGAACTCAACTCTAAAAACGTATCTCATATATTTTTTTGTTATAATATACGGATTATAGGGACGAACGAAAACCCTAAAAAACGTAGTTAAATTAAAAGTCAACAAAAGTCAAACGTTCACGGAGGACATGCTCGCGGGGGTAAATGTCCAATAAAATAGAAGCCCAATTTCGTAATTTTAAGCCCAAACCAAACCAAAAGCCTAATTCACTTATCCCCAGCGACATGTCGCTGGAGAACTTTGATAACCAATTGACACTATTACCTCAAAATCGTTTAATACGGTCAACCAAATGTGCCAACGTAGTAATCCAACAGCGACATGTGGCTCGGGGGGAAACATGTGTCCAAGTCACCACTAACGTTCTTTACAATAATTTTTTTTTAAATTAAACAAGGTGATTCCAAAGCGACATGCTGCCGGGGAATAAAAGTCTTAAGAGGGATAAAAATTCCCGCTACGTGTTACGTTGAAATAGTTGGTCAAATATTTATCGAACTTGTCCCCGGCGACATGGTCACCGGGGATTTTCCGATATTCTTTGACTAAAAACGTCTTACGAGAATTTTGTGCGACGTCCGTAGGATACCATTTTTGTTTGTTGCGCCATATTTACACGGCACAAATGTCGACCGGGGAGGAATATACGTCACCTGTTTCTCCTTTTTGTTGTAGTGTTTGCATACATGTTAATGGCCCAAAAAATTGAGTTTGTTGACATTTGAATGTGCAGTAAGAAGTCGGGGGGTTGCTTTACATGTTATAGTTGTATGTATACGCGAGTTGAATTGCATAAAACAGTAAGATTCATGATCCGATATGTTAATCATAAGATTTATGTAAATGTGTTTTTACCATTGCAAAAGTCTACCCGACATCAAAATATTAAATGTTTGACTGTTAATGTTTCAACATAAACCCAATATATATTAAGCAATAGGTTAAAAGGCCTAAGCCCTTTGTGGGTTCGGGTTTATCGTGGGTACGTTCGAGTCCAGTTGGGTTTCATCGAAACAACCCTATTGGACCAGAACCAAATGGGCTCGGGCCTTATAAAATATATCCATATATAGGTTTTCGTTAACCATACATATATTTCTTTTTTTCTTTGACTATATAAGTATCACCACCACAATCATAATAATGTTTTAACCTAAAGATCGATCATGGATAGATTACCTTCAAACGTTATGTTCGACATCTTTTCAAGAATACCAGTTAAATGTTTGGCTCGTTCTCGTTGTGTATCAAAAGTATGGTGTGAGTACATTGATGATCGTTACCTTACGACCGTTCACGATAAACGAGTCATAGAAGAACCTACACCTATCCTATACCATACTCGCCTTTTTCAAGATAGAAAATTCCGCAGCTTATGTTTCCATGTTATTGAATCCAAACAAACTGAAACTGGAACTCCTCTTACTTATGTCTTGGAGCGAATAGGAGTACACGTTTTTGGAGTTTTTGCGCGAGAAACCTTCTGAGAAAGAAATTTTCTGATGTCGGAATTGAAGTACGTAGGTTCTTTTAATGGGCTGATGTGTTTTGTCTCAAGACAGAAGGTAAGGCAAGTAAAACGTTGGTGTTGTCCTTTCCTCTAAGTAAGAACGTGTAGAGGTTCCACCTCTTCTATGAGTTTTGATAGTTCCATGTTACGAGGGTCATGTGGGTACTTGGCTTTTGTTGCTCTACACCAACACTTTGAATGATGGTGTGTGTTTTGCTTAAAAGATCATGGCGCAGTACCATCAAGGACAATGATTGTGGGTAAGGAAAAAATCTCATGCACAATGGTTGCATGTTATTGGCACAAACTCATGGCCGGGGAATTACCCCAAGTCCCGCCTTATCATATATCGGATGGAGCGTATTTGCAAATGGGTTCTTGACTTTGGTTGGGTTAGTCATTTAGAATCATGATCCGAAGATGGTGGAAGACCTGTAATACGGTTTGATGTAGAAAAAGAAGAATTTGGGCTGATTGATCCACCCAAAAGAATGTGCGATATTTGGAGAGATCATTATAGCTGTATTAACGATCACTTGGTTGATCTAAATGGTGAAGTTGGATTTGTGTGTGTTAGGACCATGGTTAATTTGGGTATTGAAGCAGATAAGAATGGGTACCTTACTGTCGGCTTAAAATTACAAAATTGTCCTGGTGGCTGCATGGATGTTTTAGGGTTGTTGGAATAGAGAGGGATATGTTATATAAGAAACCTAGGATTGGGTTGTAAGTTCTTATTTACAATATCAAACAAGTGGCGTTCTACATAAAACCAGCATTGTTTGTCCGGATAATGGATGCGACCTGAATATATTTATGCATCCCAATAAGCTGTTTTCAATCCATGGCATTGGCACAAATTCCTCCCCGTTGAGAAAAACAAATTTGAAAAGAAGTTGCCAGCGTTTACTATCTTGATATTAGGTATTAGAATTCAGATCCGTGTTCGTTGCTTATCATTGTTTTTGTTCAGATTTGTATTTCAGTGATGGTTTTGGTACTTTAGGACATCTGTTTGATTGCCCTGCAGTAAATGAACTTTGTTTAATTATATAGGTATATGTATTGAATCATCATAAACTGATCTTTTTCCTGAGGTAGTGATACTCCAAATTGCATGCATTTTTTTATTTTTAGTTAAATGCATATTATTAATTCACAATAATTGTGTCTAACTGGTTTTCACTATAAGTTAATCTTAATGACAAGGCTGCATGGATTAGCTACTCGTGAAATTAGTTTTTATGTCGTGAAATAGTTATATTTTTAGTTAACTTTAGACAACTAACTCTGGTCTTTTGGTGTTGGTATTCTGTGCAGCTCCAGTTTTAATGTTGATAAGAAATAAAAAAATGAAAGATGTTTGGATGAGTCCAAACTCGCCTGACAGGATTGGACAAAATCATTAATAAAACAACGTTTATTTCATTTCTGGTATTTCGTAACAAGGTTTAGATCAAAGATCTTTTGTTAGGGACCAACATTTACCACCTCTATTATATCCCCAGAAATGAACCGACCTTACCCTATAAGAGTTTTATGGTAAACCAATACAGAAATGAACCCAGTATATTGAAAGTACATAGGTTACAATATCGGAGTATAATTTATTCAAATACAGAAACGGCCGTCATATGAACATAGCATCACCCATAGTAAACCACCTCAAAAAAGTCTCATGAATCGCTACTAGGCTATAGATACTTGTTCAGCTTAGTAGACATTTTAACACTCACACCAAATAATAAACTTATGTGAACAGATGAAAAATTTACTTTTGGAAGCTAAGGCTAGAGAAAAAACCATCCATGTCTACTGTTGCTGAAGTTGAATAACCAGTTGATTTACCGAGCCAGAATCCATCACTCTACCCATATACAGTGAATTTGGTTGTCCTTTGTCCTTTTCTTCGGTTCTAGCTGACAGACCGCCAACAATCCCCACATCCGTTAGATCCACCTTCTTGGCTGCCACCACAAACATAAAGTTTAAATCACGTGGTTCACGCACAGACTCACCGCTAGATTTGTCAAACCAATTACTTATCAAAAATGTTGTAAAAAGCGGACTAGGCGGGCATACACGGCCTCGCTTTATGGATAGGCGGCCAAATTAGGCGGAAAAGTCAAAAGGCGATCAAACATCCGCCTAGGTAGGGGTGTCAAAAAGGCCGACCCGAACCCGAATAAGCATATTCGGGTCGGGTTAGTCAGGGCCAACATTTTATTCGGGTTATTCTGGTCAACCCGAATACTAAATAGGGTTGGGTATCGGGTTGAAACTTTTTGGCTAACTAGGGTTCGGGTCGACCCGATTGACCTGAATAAGAATTTTTTTATTTTTTAGTATAAATTTTATATATTTTATTTTTAAAAGAGTAAAAAAAGGGAACTTTTTTAAATTTCACCCATATTCGGGTCGGGTTCGGGTATGGAATTTTTAGTATTGACCTGACTTTGACCCGACCCGATTGACCCAACCCGGCCAACCCCGAACCCGAGTAACCAGAATTCAAATAGGGTCGGGTTCGGGTATAAAATTTTTAGCCTTGATCCTACTTTGACCCGAGCCCGACCAACCAGACGCGACTAACACCCCTACGCCTAGGTGGAGCTAGGCGGTCAACGAAGTCAACAAAAAGTCAACTTTTTTAAACTAAAAATTAGGTGTTCTCTTTCCAATATACCCGACCCATATTTATTTTAACATAACATCTTAATACAAAAGAAAAACCATCGATTATAAACCCAAAGTCATGGGTTTTTCGCATGAAATTCGAACCAATTGAACAATATGGACAAGATGAGAATCAAGCATCAATTTAATATTAATGTTTGAAGTATTTGAAGTGATATTTCACATTTGAAGTTTTAAGTAGTTGAATTGTTAAGTTTATTTGTCTAATTAGAAGTATTTTGTTATGTTATACATATTATTTATAATATTCATATACATAAAATTCCAATAGGCGGCGCCAAGGTGAATTCCGCCTCGAAGGTGATCGACCGCGGGACTAGCGCCTAGCGATTTTTGCAGCATTGGTTATCAATGGGTTAATTTGAGTTATAATGTATCTCAAATGGGTCAAAAAAGGTAGCAAGATGCCAAAAGTCAATTTTCAATGCACACGGCCTCCTTAATCGTTTTAAAGAGAGATTTAGACAATTATTAAACTAGTTGTGTTTATGTGGTCATTGATAAAGAAAAACTTACATCCAAATATATTGAGATCAATTAGTCCACGGCTCAAAGAATCAGCCCAAACTCCAGATTTGACTTGGAAACCGTCCTTTTTGGACGACGCAACAGAAGTTTTATGAATTTGGTTGTTTGAGCTGCTGCCACTATCCATGAAACTCTGCATGGTTGGCTCTGTAGATGATGTTGAACCAGTATGAGAAGAAAATGAACCAAAGAAGTCGAAATTATCAAAATTGTTCATTGGAACAGCAGCAAATGGATCAACTAAGTGGATGTTAGATTCTGTGGGCTTCGTCTCAGATGCCACTACATGTTCAGGAGCCGCAAAAAAGCCTACAGCTGGAGAACTTTTGTTTTAGTGTATGGAGTTGTGTCAAATGAGTATTGGACGATTGTGGATGTTTCTGAAGATTTTAGTTGGGGTTTGTTTCATTATTGTGGTGTTGCAAGAGTTGCGGGACAGTCTTATACAGTGCAGTGGATAGGCTAGTTGATAGATGATGTATAAAAGAGCGGGAGTTGTTTGATGTTGATAAATGTGAATGTAACGATCCACCGCTGGAACTATCAGAGCGTTTTTGTTTGCATACAACTGTTAAAGCCAAAACTTAGTTTGTTGAATTTGAATGTGCAGAAAGAACTCGAGGCAGCTTTACATGTTATAGTTGTATGTAGACGCGAGCTGAATTGCATAAAAAGTAAGATTCGTGATCCGATATGTTAATTATTTGTGGATAATTAGGCCCAAGCCCGGTTTGTGGGTTTTGGGTATTAGGGTTTTACCATTATAAATAATGTTCATTAATAAGATTATAACCTACGGGGAATTATGTAGTCTAACATGGTATCGGAGCGGGTCTGATCCTCAGACCTAGGTGACTACGTTGAGCCGCCTCCCCTAAACAACCCTGTCAAACCCTAACCATCTCCTCAATCATACCACCGATCCCTAACAACAAAACCCTTTTCCACCGTTCCAAAATTTAAAAAAAAACCCTCATCATCAACGTTGAATCAATCAAAAACCAAACACATGATCCTTTAATCATTGCTTAACGTGATAAAGGATGAAGCTCATGGTAGATACCTTCAAATCAAATAGAGAAAGAAAGCCTTGTTCCAAATGGGCCAAGCAAAGAGGTGAAGCCCATAACTGTTGAAGAGATCAGCACAAAGTTCGGAGGAAAATTTTGAAGTGGGATTTTTAGGGACTATTGTTAGTTTTTTTTTTCTTAAAAAAGTTATAGTTTGTTTTATTTTATTTTTATTTGTGTTGGTGATTTGTGTTAAGGTCACAAATCCACATGATTGTTATTTGTGTTGGTGATTTGTGCTAAGGTCACAAATCCGCACGATTGTTATTTGTGTTGGTGATTTGTGCTAAGGTCACAAAGCCACACGATTCTTATTTATGTTGGTGATTTGTGGTAAGGTCACAAATCCACACAATCGTGATTTGTGTTGGTGATTTATGCTAAGGTTACAAATCCACACAATCTTATAGTGTTGTTCGTGCTTCGGTCACGAACCGGTTCGTTTTTTTAATACGTTAATGTTTTGTTTTGTTTTATTTCTTCTTTTCTAGTTTACTACTCCAGTCCGAGCTTTCGCGATTTCGCCGCTCGGACTGCGGGAGAGTATTAGTGGATAATTAGGCCCAAGCCCGGTTTGTGGGTTTTAGGTATTAGGGTTTTACGATTATAAATAATGGTTATTAATAAGATTATAACCTACGGGGAATTATGTAGTATAACATTAATCATAAGATTTATGTAAATAATGTGTTTTTACTATTGGATAAGTCTACCCGACATCAAAATTGTTGGATTAATCGTTTATGGGTTCATGTATGCATGGCTATAGCAACTCTAGTTTAATAAGTCTTTATGTTTTGATTGGTGTTATCATGTGGTGTGAGTCCGGCATTAAGGGGCTGATAACCAACATTTGGTATCAGAGCTAGGTGGGCTCATACCTGGTTCGGATCAAGAAAGACAAGGCCGATTGCAACCCTATGCAATCAGGTCCAGTAAGAAACAAAGCAAGAAGCAAGGTTGATCACTTGGTGATCAAAAGAAAGAAAGTAGCAACAAGTTATTGCAAATTAGCAAGCAAGAAACAAAATGCAAGTAGCAAGAATCGGAAGTAAGAAAGCAACAGCAAGAGAAGAGAGAAGGATCGTGGCAGGAAAGTGACTTCCGACGTGAGACCGAGAAGACCGAGGAGCCGCAAAAGACCGGGCGGCACCTAGACCAAGAAAGTTTAAACCGAGACCAAAGGAGACAACCGTGACCGGCAGGTTGTCTAGACCGAAGCTTTAATAGCCGAAGACCGAACTGTTGAATCAAATGACCGAAGATTCAAAGAAAGACCGAACAAAGTTTATCACGTGTGGTTATCACAAGAAAGCATGTAGCAAGGATTGTTCCTTTGTATGTACGTGGTTGTGTAAGCAAGAAGAGAAGCAAAGTACGAAGAGACCGAGCAAGTAGTATGTGACCGAGAAAGAGATCGTGTTCGTGATTATGATCGTAGGAGCCGAGACCGTGAAAGGCATCAAGATTACAGGGGTGAATGTAGGATAATCTTGATGGTTTGTATCCATGGAGCGGGCCATGGGTCATGGTTCAGCGGGTATGGATCTTAGAAGTGGGTTGCTCCATTTAGCATTTGAATAAAATGAAGTGGGGATTACCAAGTCTGTGTCTTTGACCGAGTATTATGGAAGTGTCCTATTTTTAAGTTAGTTTCCTGTTTTCTAGGGGTAGTGGTACATGTTCACCATGATTATTTCCAGCATAAGTTTAGTTTTCTAGTATAAATAGAATAGGTTCAGGGCCGTCTTTAGAGGAGTGCAAGAGGTGCCATCGCACAGGGCCACTACTAGACGAGGGCCACCAAATTTCATGCCCTTCTATTATATATATAAGCATTATGAGGCTCAAGTTTAATTAGTTTATGCACTAGTGACACATGTGTATTTTGTGTGTGTGTTTAAGGGCCTTTTTTTGGTGATCGCACGGGGCCACCGAAACCCATGAGACGGCCCTCAATAGGTTGTAACACTATAAGAATGTGATCAGTTTTCCATATTGTAAGCAAGTAATACAAGAGAGTCGATTTCTGGTAATTGCTATGAGTGTGTTTGTCGTGTGTCAAAGGAAGAGTGATTCCTTCATGTGGTATCAAGAGCCATAGGGGTTCATACCTGGTGTGTGGAGAGCAAGAATGTTGACGATTTCATCCTATGTGATCATGCAGCAAAGATGATACTCTCTCTACAACACGAATTAAAAAAAATTCTTAGAGATATTTTTTTTAAAAAATTTTAAATTTTTTTATTGTTGCAAAAATGGTCCTTGTGGTTTGGCCAAATTGCAGATGGGTATTTTAGTCATTTTCAATCGACCAAAGACCAAAAGTGGAACCAAACCTTTAAAATAAGGACGTTTTTTGCAATTTTAAAATTTGACGGACCAAATCTGCAATTTAGGAAGCCAAACAACCAGACCATTTTCGCAATTTACTTTATTTTTTGGGCTCAAAATTTGCTTTTAATATCAAAATGTTAATGATACATGAAATTATGTTCTAATATTTGTTAAAATTTACTTCAAGTGGCTCAGAGGAATAAAAAACTCATAAAAAGACTAAAGCTAGATGCCAATATATCTTTATCGTGATATTTAGTTATTTTATAAACTTTCGCACATGACATTGCTAGCCCAACTACTCTTCTGCTTTTTTAAAACGGACAAACAAAAAACAAAGGCAATTTTTTTTTCAGTATCTCACAATAAATATCACACACAGCCCTCAGCGAGGCTGAACCCATAACCATCTAGGTTGTGGGAAACTCACTATACACAAAGATACCCATAGTGACCAACTGAGCTTGCCCATTGTTTGTGCCCAACTACTGCTTTTAGCCAACATTAATTCAAGAAAATATATAACGACATTTCTGTTTTATCATAATGAGATCCGATTGGTGAGTCGAGGATAAACCATGTGACATGGAAAATGATGGGGTTTGTTGAGTTATAGCTTTTCCTTATCCCTTAACCTTTTTCTCTCTTTTTTCTCTCTTTTGATAATCTTCTTTACATCCTTCACTATTTTTCCTTATAATTTTGGTTTTCTTGCACCGGAGGCGATGGAGCTACTCAGTCGAGTTTAACGGGTTATGCACAACAATGTTATGACACCTAGATTCACGGATGTGGTTTTTAAACGTATTGGCTTTGCAGTCCAAAAAGAGCTAGCAACGCAGCTTGTTGCCCTAATAAATCCAATTATAATTTAATTAAAATGAAAACGAGAACCTAAATTTATATTACTCACACAATACTTCTCATGAAAAAACAAAGATATTTCCATTATCAAGTTTTATTGACAATAGACACAATGGGGTCCTAATAATTAATTTAAAGCGAAAGTTTAAGTTTAACAATAATCATCAAGAATATAAGAGTAAGTGTAATAAGGGAGTTTCATGATGCGATTAACGCTATACTACATGAGCGTCAACTTCACAACCAAAATATACTCTACTTAAACATATATATACCTTATCAGAATCAAACAAACTCAAAACTTGATCGTGAAGTCGACTGAGTCTTGTATTCCTTCTCAGATAACTTCCTTGGAGGCTTCCAGGATTCGCTCTGATGCCACTGTAGGGTGCGACCAGACCTTCTTTGGTCATGTGGCCAATAGGCCTCCAACTTGGAACGATAGTTCACCATGGTTTATGTACACGGCTGGTTTTGTAGTATGGACTAATGAAACAGCAAAATAGGCAAAAGACAGAAAAGTATAACAAAGGGTAAAACAAACTTTATTACTTTGATTTGATGATTTACAGAATACAAGTTACAATGTATTTATACTATGTGAAACAGTGTGTTGAATCATTGTGTCGATTCACTAAGAGTCACACCAATTCATTCCCTAACTGTAAATAACGACTTCTAACTGTCAACCCTAATAACTGTCTGTGGTTGACTTTTATCTGGGCCTAATTTACATAAGACCCATACTTAAATAATATAGCAGCCCATAATAATATATACAAACGTTTTGGACTGCACATAATCAAACTACTGCTACTTAGTTAAAATAAAGTACTGTTAACTACTGCTGCCACAAATGAAGTTATGATCTTGCCATCCAACACCAAAGAGGAGGCAAAACCATCTTTAACGATTCGGAGTACAAAAAAAGTACAAGAACCGAAACAACACATTTGAAAAACGTGTGCTAGTAACGTACGCAAATGACCTTTCATATTTCCTATAGTTGAACTGTTACTATTTTCTAGGACGTTGCATATGACGAGAGTGGGGGATGAATTCAGTTGTTGTACTGCAGTAGCTGAACTGGAAGCAGGAATACATGGTCTTCATGTTATCGTGTAGTACTTTGAATTTTCAAATCAAACCGATATATACTATTATGTAATATATGCAGATTATAAAAAACACTGATCTTGAAGAACTACATGAATTAGGATCTGGTACGTTTGGAACTGTTTATCACGGAAAATGGAGGGGAACCGATGTTGCTATCAAAAGAATAAGAAAAAGTTGTTTTGCAGGGAATCGTCAGAACAAGAACGCTTGGTAAGTCATTAGTACCTTAAGATATGAACCGTTATTTATGCGATAAAAAAATATAAATATAGTGTCTCGACAGATGAAAGACTTTTGGAGAGAAGCACAAATGCTTTCAAATCTTCATCATCCAAACGTGGTAGCGTTATATGGTGTGGTACCAGATGGACCGGGTGGAACATTATCGCCTGTTACTGAATATATGACTAACGGGTCACTTAGGCATGTTCTTATAGAAAATAACCGGTGAGTCATTACAACATTTATTTTATATCGTGCTGTCTTGTTAAACTAGAAAAGGATTATACTGATTTTTTTCAAACTCGTGCAGAGCGCTTGATTGTCCATTTTGATCTCAAATGTGAGAACCTGCTTGTGAATCTTGGAGATCCTAATCGACCAATATGCAAGGTAAAGAGTAACAAAAGGCTTATCATTGTAAAATATTTGTTTCGTCTATCAGGTTTGAGCCATTCAAGTCACCAGAGGTGTTTCTTATAGCGTGTAATAATCCAAACCAGTCTATGTAAACGTGTCAAACAAGGTTGACATATGTAGCTGCTTTTGTTACGCGCCCATAAAGTATACAAACCAGTCTATGTCGGAGTTTATGTGTAAACTGTAAAGGCATATTTATAAGCTTGATGAGTCCACAAATATCAATACATTAGCACATGTAGCAGGGTCTTGGCCGGATATAGCCGGAAAAACGTAGAAAAGCTCGGTCTCTTGGGTATCTTCTGTGCTCATACATAGAAAAGGCATATGCAACATTTTTCTTTTTTGTAGAAGTGCAATATTTTGTGGATCAACACCGAAGAATCAGGTGTCTGTTGTACAGAAGTATAACAAATAGTGTCTATATATACATCGAGCCTAATGGACCAGAAAGATATGTACAAATTGTTGGGCACTGAGCGTTAGGCTATGATTTTAGGGGTGTAGTGTGTGACCAACTAAGTGTAGCCAATGCCCTTGTGGCATTGCATTACAGTTTCCAGGGCGCGAAGTTTAGGACCTAGAGCTACACCTTGAGCGTAGGATTGTTTGACCAAGTTTTGGATCTTAAGGCATAGCATCATGCTATATTGCTTTAGGCGTGGGCTTATGTTTGATTCGCAAAACATAAACCATTCTCAGAATGTCCCATATATGAGCTGATCTTGTTTAATTTGTTGTTTGAATGGACATAAGTTAAAATTCTGATCATGTAAATATCAAGTTCGGTTAGAATCCTGTCATTTGCCGACACGATTCATTGGCAAATCACATCCACATTACATGTTAAGAACACAAATGAAAAACGAAAAACATACATTTGGTTGGGTTTTGCAATATGGTGAATATCACTTGCGACTAATAGATGGATGCTTTTAAACACTTACACAACACTCTTGCGACCCTCGGACAGAGGTATGATTGTCTACATCGCATCTCCCCTATACCTCGCTTTAGGCAGGATTAGGTATTGTTGTTGTAGTAACTAGAAGGATCGTGTTTTGTAATGGTGTAGGACAAATCTGCAATGAGCGCCTTTAGTTTTGCTTATTTTTAATGATGTCAAACAAATTATATCGTTCAGTAGCACCTAATTAGTCCGGGGCATATAACAGTTGGAAAAACACAGAATGACGGCTTGATCACAGTTTAACTTGTCGAGACAAGATCCTCTCGATCTCTTCTAAAAGACGCTCCTTTTCAGCTACCATATCCTCATTTTTGCTGTTGGAGCTCTTCTATCGCTTGTCTGGTCTGAGATCTTCCTGAAAAAGCATATCCTATGTAATACAATAGAAGTCGGCGAAAAATGCATATCCAAATGTAGCAAGCAGATATGAGCAAAACGCGTGTTATAGACATGTTTCAAGTGTTCTAGGAGGTTTTATTTCGGGAAGTTGATAAGTGATTAGTTGTTAACTAGATTGCACCCCCCCCCCACCCCCTCCTTTCTAGCTCCTAGTACAACATTTGATGTAGTGGAACAATTGAGGGTTCGAGCGATGAGTTGTTAATTAATGAAGTGGATGTCAACCGGTCTGATCGCTTAGTGGTGTGGTTCCCACTATTTCAAGAACTATTTTGATCTCATCCAGCTAATGGGAAAGAGTTTCAGTAGATTCCGCTGTGGATGATATCAGGTTTTCCATCAGACCCAATGCCACCCACTACCGCTACCAACACATCGTGGTTCAGTGCCATTGAGGAAAGGCAGCAGGCGGATAGACAGAGTCGATCACTTTGGCTAGAAAACACATTCGGTTAGATATTACAATGTTTTTAAAACACATAATTAGATTGCATACCAATGTTTTTTGTTAACTGTGCATAAAAAGGTTTTTTTTACTTGGTGAAAGGCTTAGAAACACATTCTGTTTCTATTTTATATATAAGCCTTATGGTATTTGGATAGAAACATTTGTTTATTTCTTACATTGTTTCCTAATCAATCATTATGGTCATCAGATTATCAGCAGAGAGGGCTAGCTGATGCGCAAAGTAACTCCTGCAAGGAAGCGTACTCTAGGTCTTAAAATAGCAAAGTAAATCCTGCAAGAAGAGTTTCGACTGCGATCCATGAATTAGAAAAGACAATCTAGCACACGTCCCTTTGGTCAAATTATTCGGATGACTCTATACTTTTGTTAATTATGGATTGAAGTTTGCTAGTATAGCTTTTGATAATAAACTTTTGGTCTACAATAATGTTAACTTTGTATTCACTTTGATAATTATGGGTAACAACAGTATTTTCTTAGTCATATAGAGATACAAACTTGCAGCAAGTTCTTATAAAACTATTTTTGCTATCTTGGATAAACAACTTTCAATTGCTTTTTAGTTTATGGCAACCATTTTACCGCTCTTTCCATTTTGGTTGTTCCATGTGGTTGAACAACTTCTAGGTTGATGGCTCTAGACTAATGTGACGACCTATAGATCGACCAAAACATGTGATCACTTTTAACCGGAAATGCTTGTTATTTTTTAACCGGAAATGCTTGTTATTCAAACAACTGACAGACACTTTTTAGACATCTACGATAATTCAAGGGTGAAAAGATGTCCATTTTTGTTGCACGCAGATTGTGTACACCTGTTGCGGAAATGTTAACTAACCTCTTATCTCTTTGATAAAAAAACATGTGGGTCAAAATGGGTCGTTTTAAGTCTTTTGTCGGATAAGCCCGGCTCAAAACTATTTTCATTTTCATAACTTAGAGGTAACATATAATTTAAGGCTGTCGTTTGCATTTTACTATTTCTAGACATCATTTTAGCCAAATTTATGTATATGATATAGATTGTCAATTTTCGGGTCCTTATTTTTCTAAAAAACAATTGTTTTTCATGCACACAATGAAACCTCTAAACATGAAAAATGGCTATCCCTTGGATCAAATTTCTTCGGTGAAAATCGCAGGTATGTTTCCATTATAAGAATCGAATAAAATGTGATTCATTTGCTGATCTAATAGATTTCCATACTTACAGATAATATGTTGGATCGAATTATCTAACCTTTCTAATCAAAATATACCAAAGTAATAGTTTTTCTATTAATCAAATTTCTGTCATCATCTTTTTAAATGTATTATATCGAGTACTCTATATTTAAGAATGAATGAGTGTGCGTTCTAAGGTTGTGTGGTTGGATGAAACCGATGCATCCCTTGGTGTAATAACTGTTTAACGGTTATGTAAACCGCTTTTTCTATATAACTGTCTTATTTGACAGAGGGTATGTTTACCCATTGGGTTGGTTTGACCCGAATTTGACCCAATATTCTCCCTCTCTAATCATAAGCGTTGTGGCTTTGATGCTTTTGTCTTTGAGCTGTCGCTATGGTTTAAGAATTTGGATCTTCGGGAGTGCCTTTGTGGAGACTGTCTGCTTTCTGTTATTCTCCACTTACGAATTCGTCTTGTATGTCTCTCTTATCGACGGTAGTCTCTAATGATGTGTACTTCGTGTCGAATGTGTTTGCTTTCTTCATAAGTGCTTTGCAGACTTGTTGTCTAAATTGTATTGTAATCTTTCTCTTCTTGATGTGTGTGTAAGCTTGAGCTTTAGTAATCTTTTTAACCATAAATATTTTTTATTGTGTTGCATGCTGCTGTTTGCTGCGATGAATTCTGATTCACATGATGATAATGCTACATTGGCTTATTTTTGTTGTACTTTGTAATTTTCTCATAGTAGAATATTATGACGGGTAGTTCCTTTTCCGTCTTGGTTGTTGACTTTCGTAGCTACTGTCGCTGTATCCCTTGTATCATGTCTCATGTTATGCTTGTAGGAGAATTCCAATGATCTTTGTTCCTTTTACATAGGGCAGTACTTGCCTTATAGCTTTCATATGTTGCTCTACACTTAGTTTCTGGCTTTTAAAACGACTAAGTAATCCTATGAATAACTTAAGTCGGGTTCTCGTGTGAAGCAGATATCTTAAGCATCCCAATCAAGCTTTCGATATTCGGTTGATGTAGACCATTGTTCCTTTCTGTAATTCTTGTGTTAATCTTGTGCCTGGGTCCATGGTATCAAATGTCTCGTTGCAGTCTATCATTCCCAGCTTCCTTTTAGATTTTGCTTGCGTAGGCTGATTGTTTATCGATATGTCACATTGGTCTGTGTGACTTTCTGATGCTATAAATTGTTGGCTAATATTCCTAGAATCGCTCATTTCCAATTTTTCTCCATTTGAGCTTTGAACTTGTCAATTTCATTCTTTGGTGTGCCTGGTATGTTTAGATCATCTACATAGGTCTTCCTATTAGCAGTATCAAGTCTTTGATTTCTTAGTGTAGATGGCTTGCTCAGCTGCGCATTTATGAAAATCTAATGACTTCAATGTGTTGTCTAATTTTATGTTCTTCAGTCGTGGTGCTTGTCTTAGTCCGTTTTAGAGCTTTTATAAGGTCTATAGACTTTCCATTGTCTTGTCTCTTTATGAATCCTTGGGTTGTGTGACGTATACTTCTTCTTTTAAATCTCCATGTAGAAATGCAGATTTTACCGTCAATGGGGATGATTGTACTTCCATTTATTGTTTAGCAACTATGGCGAAGTAGTAGTTGATGGTTTCCATTCTTGCTAACTGGTGCGAAGACTTCTTCAAAGTCTATGCACTGATGTTGTATGTTAGCCTTTTGCTACTATCTAGCTTTATGCTTGATTTATTCCTATTAGCTTTTTCTTGGTATTGAATACCCATTTTATGCTATTTGCTTTGTCCTTTGGGTAAAGTTGTTAACTCCCCATGTTTGTTTCTAATGATGGATCTAACTCGACCTTATTGCTTCAATACATGTTTTGATCGCTTGATGATTCCTTGTATAGTTCTTGGGTTATCTTCAACTATTAGTAATTCCGGTGTTCTGTTTAAGTCCTTTAATGTTCTAAAACCTCTTAATGGCCGTGTGATCAAAGTGGATGGTGAATCTTGATTTGAATTGAATCATGTTCACTTTGATAGTATGATTGTGTTGAGGTGTATAGTTGTGTGATTGGGAATTTACTTCTGATGATTCGTGTTGATGGTGTGTGAGTTAACTTTGTTTAGTGTTTGTGATTGTGAGGGAGAGTCTTAGTTGATGATGCGTACATTATCATTCATCATAATTATTGTCGTGAAACTCATTATCGTCTTCCTTTAGGTTGAGTTTCTTTGATCAGGGATGTTCATTTGTGACTTCACGGATCTCCTTTATTGAAAGTTTGTCCATTAGGTTCATCATTGGTGTGCTCACCTTTATAGTCCTTCCAACCATGTTTCATTCTCATTGAACTTCACATCTCTACTAAACATACCTTTGTGTTGTTGGATTAATAAGCGATAAGCTTTTCAAATCCTTGTTCGTTTTCCTAGTATACCATTTTATATGCCTTCCATCATCTAAACTTAGCAGATGGTTGTGGATGGTACCTGCGCATATGCTATGCAAGCCGAATATTCTTAGATTTTCTAATTTGGATTTCTTTGTTTAATTGACTTCGTAATATGAGTGATGTTTTAGTGTTTTCGTAGGAACCTATTTTGGATGTTATTGGACGTGTTTAACAGCTTCAGCCCCAAAAAACTTTGTGTGTTAGTGCTTTCATCATACATCTAGTTGTGGACATGATTGTCCTATTCCTTCTTTCAACTACTCCATTTTGTTGTGGCGAGTAGGGTGCGTAAGTTGTGTGCTTATGCCCGTTTTTCCTTACAATTATTGTGTGAATTCGTTCGATGTGATTTCTCCTTCCTCGATCCGGTCCAACAATATTTAAGTTGTCTAGTAATTCATTTTTCGTAGAATTTCTTAAATTCCTTGAAAGTATCAAATGCTTGATCTTTCTCGTACTTAAGAAATATGCCCACATATATCTTGAGTAGTATTCTACTAACATGGAATATGTATTTCTTTCCGGAAAAGGTGTTGGTGGTGTGATTGGTCCACATAAATCTCCATATACCAAATCTAAAGGTGATGTGGATCTAGCTTTTGCTTTCTTTGGGAATGGCGCTCTGCTATGTTTACCAATCAAACAAACATCACAAATTTGTGTTGTATGTTTAATGGCAGGTATTCCGTGGACTAAATCTCTTTGAGCCATTGATTTTAGTGACTCGAAGTTGAGATGTCCTAGTCTTGCATGCCATAACCATGTATCTTCCTTCAAGTTTGCTAGTAAGCAAACAGGTGTACCTATCCTTAGATTTGCCTTATATAGTCGATTTTTTTGTCGTGTGATTTTCATGAAGATTTGGTTTGTCAGTATAAATTCGTAAATTCGTCGTCTTCCATTACAACTTTGCAACCAATTTCAGTGAATTGTCCTTAAGGCTCAATAAGTTGCTTTTCAAGTCAGGAATGTAATATACATGTGATATGATTCTTTGTTTCTCATCATCACATTCTATTATGATTGAACCTTTTCCTTTAATCTCTATATATGAACCATCTCCGAATCTTACTTTTCCACTAACCTTCTCATCTAATTCCTTAAAATGTTCTCTTATTCTAGTCATATGATTACTAGCTCCATTGTCTAAATACCATAGACTATTCATATTCGTCTCTTTATATCCTACATTTTCTTCATGTAGCGAGACCTCTTGCTCTTCAACCTCCAATATGGCCATTAATAAGGTCGGTTCCAAGTCTTCTTCAACGAGATTAGATTGCTCGTTTGGTCTTGTCTTTAAGTGACAGTTAGGTGCAATGTGCCCTAATTTCTTGCATTTATAGCATTTACTTTGTAGTATCCATAAGGTTGATTCTTGAAGTTATTTTATCATAACTCCTATGAGAGGTTTCTCCATCTTTCTTCTTCTTTCCTTAAAGTTCTCATGTTTTCTTCCTTGTGAGATTTATGCCTTCCACGTTCCAAGTCTTAAAATATTTTCCTTTATTCTCATGGTCGTTTGAATATCATTTTTATTGATTATCTCCACTTGTGGCCCTTTCTTATATTAATCCTTTCTTCATAAGTCTTAAGTCTTAACCAATTGTTATTTAAAGTCATTTTCATTATATCTGAGTATTGTTCGATTGACGCAACTTTTGCCAGTACTATCGGGTACGTCGTTTAATGTTGCGTAACTATGTGTTTCATCTTCCATTGTTGCCCTTGAGACTAGTGCTTTGTTTACTAAGGGTTGTTGTTTTGTGGTGAAGGTATTCGATGGTCTCGTTTCCTTCTGGTAAGCAACTCAAATTCGGATTTGAGTGTTTGTAACCTTGCTTGTTGAACTCTTTCTTCTCCTATGTGTCTAGTTTTTAAGGCATCCCATATGGCTTTTGCGGTTTTGTGTTTTGTGATTTGAAGCTGTTGTTCTTCTGGTAAGGCTTGATAAAGGAATGTCATAGCAGTTTTGTCTTTTTTGTTGTCTTGTCTTGGGTTTTTTCATTGGGTTCTATCATTTCCCATAAACCGTTCGCTCAGGATAATTTGCATTCGAATTGCCTATAGTGAGTAATTCGAGGGTTTAAGTTGACATTGAAATTGTGTGTACTTGTAGTACCACTTCCTTCATTCGAAGTATTCCACTTTCTTTCGTCATATCTATACGGATACTAATATAAAATTCTCCCAAATAAAATTCCTAACACTTAGTGTGTCGAATTTGTGGTGAGTACTCTTGTTTCGTGCCTTAAAGGCTATCTATCTTAGCGGGACTAGTTTTTTTTATTTCAAAAACTATCCTTGGGGATTTTATATTCTAAAAACGAATAACCTAAGGTTAATTACTCCTTAAAAATTATTCTCTAAATATAGTAGGCAGAAATTCCTAGGCTACTATATTTCAATCTTCGAGTTTTAAGCAAAAGTTACTAATCTAGAATTATGGGGTAACTTTTGTATAATGCCTAAAACTAAAACAAAACTATATAACAAGGATTATATAGAATCTAAAAGTAGAGGGGGGTGTTTGTAAAACCTTTAGGGTTAATTAACCCTTGTGTCCCCTTATTATTGTGGTCCGCCTCTTTTGTTGTGTGGAGACTCTGTGAGTTCTTCTCCTTGTGGCGTCCTGATCTTCTTCGTCTCGTCTGGTGGTTTTCTCCGCCGACTGAGATCGCGACTTTGGTCGCTCTTCCTCCTTGTGTTCTTAACCACGGGTTCCTCCAATTGGTTGGTGCGAAAGCTTTTAGGGTTTCGCGATATTTTGGGGATCTTGGTGAAAAACCGCCGTTTGATATGGGGTTTTTATTTGGATAACCACGAATCAACTAATGATTCTGAAGCGGGTTCGATTTATCGATTCTTCAAAAGGTGTGTTTGTTCCTTTTGATGCTTTTGATTCTTTCGTCCGTTTTTTGTGATGACCTTTCGTTATCCAAATTTGTGGTTAATATCTTTGTTTCGAATCTGAAAAATGCCCTAACCCTTTGTTTTCGGGGGTTATGATTATTGTTTCTGGGTGAAACCCCTTCGTTGCTAGTGATTTAGAATCACTTGGTGGCGATTGATGGATTTGCCCAATCAAGAAAAGCAGTTTATACTAAACACGAAAATGATAGTTTTTTTATTTTGTGTTCTTGTTTCGTTGTAAACTGTTTTCTGGAAATAATTGCTGCGTTTTTTTTTCTTGATTCGAGATGAACACAACAGGTATATGATGATTTTGGTTTAATCAACCAAAGGCTCTGATGCCAAATGTTGGATCGAATTATCTAACCTTTCTAATCAAAATATACCAAAGTAATAGTTTTTCTATTAATCAAATTTCTGTCATCATCTTTTACAAGTATATAATCGAGTTCTATATATAAGAAATGAAAGGGTGCGTTCTAAAGGTTGTGTCGGTTGATGAACCGATGCATCCCTTGGTGAAATAACTGTAAAACGGTTATGTAACCGCTTTTCTATAACTGCCATATTTGACAGCGGGTATGATTACCCATTGGGTTGGGTTTGACCCGATTTGACCCAATATTCTCCCTCCTAATCATAAGCGCTGTGGCTTAGATCTTTTAGTCCTATGAGCTGTCTCATGGTTAAGAATTTGATCTTCGGGAGTGCCTTTGTGAGTATGTCTGCTTTCTGGTATTCTCCACTTACGAATTCGACTTGTATGTCTTCTCTTTCGACGCATTCTCTAATGAAGTGATACTTCGTGTCGATGTGTTTGCTTCTTCCATGAAATACTGGATTCTTCATAAGTGCTATTGCAGACTTGTTGTCAACTTGTATTGTAATCTTCTCTTCTTGAGTGTGTGTAAGCTTGCTTAGTAATCTTTTTAACCATAATGCTTGTGTTGCTGCTGCTGTTGCTGCGATGAATTCTGATTCACATGATGATAATGCTACAGTGGCTTGTTTTTGTGTACTCCAGCTGATTGGTGATTCTCCATAGTAGAATATTATGCCGGTAGTTCCTTTTCCTTCTTGAGTGTTGACTCCGTAGCTACTGTCGCTGTATCCATGTATCTTGTTTCCTCCGTTATGCTTGTAGGTGATTCCATGATCCTTTGTTCCTTTTACATAGCGTAGTACTTGCCTTATAGCTTTCATATGTTGCTCTCTTGGTTCTTGCATAAAACGACTAAGTAATCCTACAGAATAACTTAAGTCGGGTCTCGTGTGAAGCAGATATCTTAAGCATCCAATCAAGCTTCGATATTCGGTTGAGTTGACCATTGTTCCTTCTGTAATCTTTGTTAATCTTGTGCCTGGGTCCATTGGTATCAATGTCTCGTTGCAGTCTATCATTCCAGCTTCCTTTAAGATTTTGCTTGCGTATGCTGATTGCTTTATCGATATGTCACCATTGGTCTGTGTGACTTCTATGCCTAAATAGTAGGCTAATAATCCTAGATCGCTCATTTCGAATTTTTCTTCCATTTGAGCTTTGAACTTGTCAATTTCCTTCTTTGGTGTGCCGGTAATGATTAGATCATCTACATAGACTCCTATTAGCAGTATCGAGTCTTTTGATTTCTTAGTGTAGATGGCTTGCTCCAGTGCGCATTTCTTGAAATCTAATGACTTCAATGTGTTGTCTAATTTTATGTTCCAAGCACGTGGTGCTTGTCTTAGTCCGTATAGAGCTTTTATAAGTCTATAGACTTTTCCATTGTCTTGTCTCTTTATGAATCCTTTGGGTTGTATGACGTATACTTCCTACTTTAAGTCTCCATGTAAAAATGCAGATTTTACGTCAAGGTGATGTACTTTCCATTTATTGTTAGCAGCTATGGCGAGTAGTAGACGGATTGTTTCCATTCTTGCTACTGGTGCGAAGACTTCTTCAAAGTCTATGCCATGCTCTTGTATGTAGCCTTTTGCTACTAATCTAGCTTTGTGTTTGATTATATTTCCATTAGCATCTCTCTTGTTCTTGAATACCCATTTTAAGCCTATTGCTTTATGTCCTTTGGGTAAAGTAGTTAATTTCCATGTATTGTTTCTATTGATGGAGTCTAACTCGACCTCTATTGCTTCAATCCATTTTTGATCGCTTGATGCTTCCTTGTAATTTTTGGGTTCATCTTCAGCTAATAGTAATTCCTCGGTGTTCTCATATAAGTCCTTTAGTGTTCTAAAACCTCTTACTGGCGTGTGATCAAAGTGTGATGGTGAATCCATGATTTGAATTGATTCATTATCACTTTGATAGTATGATTGTGCTGAGGTGTTGGGTGTGACTTGGGAATTTACTTCTGATGAATATGTTGATGGTGTGCGAGGTGTTTGAGGATGTAAGGGAGAGTTTCTTGGTGATGCATAATCATCATCATTGTTATTTGGAAATTCATTATCTTCTTCAAGTGGTTGAGTCTCATGATCATGATGTTTGTTTGTGACTTCAAGATTTCCTATTCTGAAATCAGTCCATTCAGGTTCGTCATTGGTGTACTCACTTATATAGTCCTTCCAATCCCATGTTTCATTCTCCTTAAACTTCACATCTCTACTAACACATACCCTTTGTGTTGTTGGATCAAATAGTCGATAAGCTTTTGATCCTTGTTCATTTCCTAAGTATACCATTTTAATGCTTCTGTCGTCTAGCTTCGTCAGATGTTGTGTTGGTACCTTTGCATATGCATTTAAGATGTATATGGCGTGTCTAACAGCTTCGGCCCAAAAATTTTGCTGCATGTTCGTTGCTTTCATCATACATCTAGTTGTGGACATGATTGTCCTATTTCTTCTTTCGACTACTCCATTTTGTTGTGGCGAGTAAGGTGGAGTAAGTTGTCGCGCTATGCCGTTTTCGTTACAATATTGTGTGAATTCGTTTGATGTGAATTCTCCTCCTCGATCCGTTCTCAACATTTTCAATGTTGTTCTCAACTCATTTTCTATTGAATTCTTATACTCTTTGAAAGTATCAAAGGCTTGATCTTTCGTAGTTAAGAAGTATACTCGCATATATCTTGAGTAGTCGTTTACTAACAAGAATATGTATTTCTTTCCAGATGGTGTTGGTGGTGTGATTGGTCTACATAAATCTAGCTTTTTCCTTTTTTGGGAATGGCGCTCTGCTATGTTTACCAATTAAACAGACGTCACAGATTTGTGTTGTATGTTTAATGTTAGGTATTCCATGGGCTAAATCCTTTTGAGCCATTGATTTTAGTGACTCGAAGTTGAGGTGTCCTAATCTTGCATGCCATAACCATGTATCGTCCTTTAAGTTTGCTAGAAGGCAGACATGTTTTCCTATCCTTAGATTTTCCTTATATAGACGATTTCTCTGTCGTATAACTTTCATGAAGATTTTGATATCTATGTCATAAAGTCGTAATTCGTCGTCTTCCATTACTACTTTACAACCAATTTCGGTGAATTGTCCAAGGCTCAATAAATTGCTTTTTAAGTCAGGAATGTAATATACGTGTGATATGATTCTTTGTTTCTCATCATCACATTCTATTAAAATTGAACCTTTTCCTTTGATCTCTATATATGATCCATCTCTGAATCTTACTTTTCTAATGTTCTCTTATTTCAGTCATATGATTACTAGCTCCATTGTCTAAATACCATAGACTATCCATATTTGTCTCCTTATATCCTACATTTTCTTCATGTAGCGAGACCTCTTGCTCTTCAACCTCTATTATGGCCATTAATAAGGTCGGTTCCAAGTCTTCTACAACGAGATTAGATTGCTCGTTTGGTCTTGTCTTTAAGGGACAGTCAGGTGCAATGTGCCTTAATTTCTTGCATTTGTAGCATTTTACTTTGCTAGTATCATAAGTTGATTTCTTGAAGTTATTTTTATCATAACTCCTATGAGAGGTTTCTCCATCTTTCCTCTCTTCCTTAAAGTTCTCATGATTTCTTCCTTGTGAGAATTTATGCCTTCCACGTCCACGTCCTCTAAAATATTTTCCTTTATTCTCATGTCGTGTGAACATCAATTTTTCTTGATTATCCACTTGTTTGCCTTTCTTATACTTAATCCTTTCTTCATAAGTCTTAAGTCTACCAATTGCTTCTTCTAAAGTCATTTCATCTAGATCTGAGTATTGTTCTATTGACGCAACTATTTGCAGATACCTATCGGGTACGGCGTTTAATAGTTTACGTACTAGTGTTTCATCTTCCATTGTATGCCCTAGACTAGCTGCTTTGTTTATTAAGGTTGTTAGTTTTGTGGTGAAGGTATCGATGGTCTCGTCTTCCTTCATGTGTAGCAACTCAAATTCGGATTTGAGTGTTTGCAACCTTGCTTGTTGGACTCTTTCTTCTCCTATGTGTCTAGTTTTTAAGGCATCCCATATGGCTTTTACGGTTTTGTGTTTTGTGATTTGAAGCTGTTGTTCTTCTGGTAAGGCTTGATAAAGGAATGCGATAGCAGTTTTGTCTTTTTTGTTGTCTGCTTGGGTTTTTTCATTGGGTTCTATCATTTCCCATAAACCGTTCGCTTCGAGGATAATTTGCATTCGAATTGCCCATAGTGAGTAATTCGAGGGTTTTAAAGTTGGACATTGGAATTGTGGTGTACTTGTAGTACCTACTTCCTTCTTCGAAGTATCTCCACTTTCTTTCGTCATATCTCTAGGATACTAAATAAAATCTCCCAAATAAAATTCCTAACACTTAGTGTGTCGAATTTGTGGTGAGTACTCTCGTTTCGTGCCTTAAAGGCTATCTATCTTAGCGGGACTAGTTTTTTTTTCTTCCAAAAACTACCCTTGGGGATTTTATATTCTAAAATGAATAACCTAAGGTTAATTACTCCTTAAAAATTATTCTATCAATATAGTAGGTAGTAAAATTTCTCGACTACTATATTTCTATCTTCGGTTTTAGGCTAAGTTACTAATCTAGAATTAAGGGGTAACTTATGTCAATACTAAAACCTATAAATCTATATAAACTAAAATTTTATATAGAAAATGAAAAAGAAAAGAAAAGTGAGGGGGTGTGTTTTTTAAAACCTTGTAGGGTTAAGAAACCCTGGTGCCCCTTTTCTTTTGTGTCCGCCTCTCTTATTTGTTTGGAGATCTTCTCCTTTGTGGAGTTCGTCTCTGTGAGGCCTTCTGCTTCTTCTCTTTTCGTCTGGTGGTTTTCTCCGCCGACTGAGATGGCGATCTTGGTCGCTCTTTTCCTTTGTGTTCTTAACCACGCCTTCCCTCGATTTATTTGATGCGAACTTTTAGGGTTTCGCGTTTATTTTGGGGATCTTGGTGAAAAAAAAACGCCGTTTGATATGGGTTTTTTTTATTTGGATAACCACGAATCAACTGATGATTCTGAAGCGGGTTCGATTTATCGATTCTTCAAAAGGTGTGTTTGTTCCTTTTGATGCTTTTGATTCTTTCGTCTATTTTTTGTGATGACCTTTAGTTATCTAAATTTGTGGTTAATATCTTTGTTTCGAATCTGGAAAAAAAATGCCCTAACTCTTTGTTTTTTGGGGGTTATGATTTTTCGATTATTGTTTCTGGGTGAAACCCCTTCGTTGCTAGTGATTCAGAATCACTTGGTGGCAATTGATGGATTTGCCCAATCAAGAAAAGCAGTTTATACTAAACACGAAAAATGATAGTTTTTTTTATTTTGTGTTCTTGTTTCGTTGTAAACTGTTTTCTGGAAATAATTGCTGCGTTTTTTTTCTTGATTCGAGATGAACACAACAGGTATATGATGATTTTGGTTTAGTCAACCAAAGGCTCTGATGCCAAATGTTGGATCGAATTATCTAACCTTTCTAATCAAAATATACCAACATACAAAGTTTTATTAAACTTAATCTGTCATCATCTTTACAAGTATATAATCGAGTTCTATTTATAGAAATGAAGGGGTACGAATGAATTGACGCATCCCTTGGTGAAATAACTGTAAATTTCTTATAACTGTCCATAGTTGGACAGCAGAATGGTGGGAATTGACCGAGTTGGACACCAATACGCGCCTTATATTTATTTAAACGAAGACAAATAAAGGGCAACAGCCATCATTACATCGCATGTCCCTCGACAAAACTCACACGTATAGGGTATTAAATCACAAGAATATAAGTAAAAATCATATGCAATGACATAACATTGCTACATATGTAGTTAATAACTTAGAAAACCATAGCATACGCTGCAACAAGTAACAAACATAATACAGGAAAGGTTGTGTATCTTGTTGAGGTTGCGTCTGATGGAGGAGGACTATTTGCTGACGGGCTGGTGGCGTTTGTACTGGAAAGCTTTTCCGGAAGAAGAGAGGCTTGGAGAAGGTGTTGTTCCTGAAGGAGGAGAGTCGCTTGGAGAAGCTGAAATCCAATTTAGAAATATACAAGAACGATAAGTAAAAAATTTCGCATTCTAAGGTCTCGTTTAAATATAGGTAAAGCTAAGTTTCGTTTTCAAGATCAGATGTCACATTTGACTTTAAAATGGAAAATTTCTGGATTCTTTCAAGTTCGAGGTGACATTTCTAACTCGTTTATCTCTAGCCGGAGAAAATTATGCAAAAAATATATTTTTGTTGTTTTTACTAATACAGTAGTTATTTATAGCATTGCTATAATTTGGCTAAAGATGTGTTCTGGTCAACCCGACCCGTACAAAATCCATCCATTTTGACCCGTTATCCAGCTCATCGTATGCCACCTCTATTTCGATTAAAATAATGAAGTTTCTATAAAATGATTCTGATCTAAGTATTAAACCATTATCTTGACTTTTAGAAGAGATCAAAGTAGTTGACTTTTCTCGAGTCAGGGGTAAGTTTGGACCATTTTCCGTTAAACTGATTCAACGATTAACCGATGCTAAATATTCCGTCAACAGGAAAAGCAATCGTTCTAGAATAAAATTTAAACCTTAGCTTCTATCTGTTTGTGTCTAAAAATAGCTTGTTAAATCATTACCATTGCATTCACTTGGTGTGTCGACATTGCAGACCTTCGGCAAGCCACTCAAACCCATAAACGACGCGGTAGTTTTAAAAACTTGGCACAAGCACTTTGGTTGTGACTGTATCACGCTTTCAAATTCGGTGCAACAACCTGGTGGTGCTGTCAATGTGGAACCAGCAATGAAGCTGGCACATGATGGCATGCTAGTTATCACAGTTGCGCACCCCGTAAACTGAGCCATCACACCTCCATAATGCGTAGCCATTGTGATCAATAGGATCGTCATGATTGTGCTGATCTTTTGTTGTTGCGCCATTTTGGTTATTTGTTTAAGATTGGAGTTTGTGGTTTGAACAAACGTGTGAAGGTGTTGTGGCTCAATATAGAGGACAACTTAGGAGACGTTTGTTGTATATTTATAAATCTTATTTAACGACATAAAATATTAGCCACCAAACATTGCAAAGAGCCAGCTTCGAGTCTAATCATTTTGAAATCTTGTGTTTGACATCCTATATGATTTCACGTTTGATTAAGTCAAGTGTCAACGGTTTCAGATTCTTTAAGCGTCACTTTCAAAGAAAACATTCTAAAGCTCGAATGGTTCTGAAAAATATCACCATGGTTACACGAAAAAACTCTAAGCTGTGCATTATAAACTGTTAATAACAAGTAACACGGATAAAAAGAAAACGGGTCAAATGGGTGGAAAGTAAATGCATACAAACTAACTGCATTATTAATTCATTATTGTAAGATAAGAATTTTTATAATTATATTTTATGCAATTATTTATCAGACAAAATTAATGTGTGTCTCATGTTAACAATGTACCGTTATTATGTTGTTAATCATATTCTTGTCAATCTTGTTAATATATCGATCCTGGAATATCATTTGAAACCTGTGTAACAAAACCCTGGTTATATAAACAGCTATAATAGCATACATGCCACAGTAAATAGCTTCTTTCATTTGATCTGGCACATGCCACACATAGTTAAGAAGAAAAACAACATGCCCAATAAGCGCAACATAAAAGACCCACAGAAAATACGAAACATGCTTCCAGCTCCACGAAAGTAGATATTGTCTATCCCACAAGGAACCTTGCACTGGGCAGATCCATATTGTCACCGTAAGAGTAGGATAGATAAGTTATATAAAAATATTAATCAAAAGGAAGAAATTTGCATTGTTAAAAAATAGAATACTATACAGAATGACAAGCTAGACAGAAAATACTTGGCTGCAACAATATAGTGGACAACAGTAGTAACAAGATTTTCTTAATTTTGTTAAGTTTGAATTAAGGAAAAGCCCTTTTCAACATATATTCACCATCAGATAATTACCAATTTATGATAACAAAGTGAAATGAAACAAGGTCAGCCCAGCTGAAGATGAAATAAAGATACACAACATACAAAAAACTTTGCGTTCTAGTATATATCTTTATATATGTTTTAGTAAATCAAAGATTACACTAAAATGGGGGGGGATTTATTGGTGATTTTAGTGTCATCAGGCCATTTGTCGTAATGATGATTTACTGGAGACCGATTACCATCTCACAAGTGTGCCCGAGAGCAATCAATATTAATGTTACTTTTCCAAGGGGCTGTCATCAATGTGAAACTGCATCTGATGAACCGTTATCTGTTGATGGTACGTGTTGTTTCCGGTGCCTTTACCCGAAGGGTTACCTGAGAATAAGGCGTTGTATCTGAAGGAGAGTTTGGTTGGAGGAACCAGCTGCCCCTATAAAACATAAAAACTGATAATAGGTAAACTTGGCAAGTAAAAGGTCAGACATATGAAAAGGGAATATTATAATTTGTAAGAAATTACCATTGCATCGACTGGTTGGTGGTGTCTGGACGTTGCAGGCCTTAGGAAATGCAAGAGCCTGAGTTTGGTTAATATTAAGACCCAAGAGGACGAGCCAACCGGCCCCATTAAGCACCCACTTTGGCAAACAAACATTGAGGGCCCTGGGTGACGTGGACCCAACGCTAGACATTGAGAGCAACATGATTGGAGAGGGTGATGATTGTGTTACAGAAATTGTCGTTTAGACACCGGTGAAAGTAAGATGCAAATTAAGTACATTTGTGCACCCTGACGATTGAGCCTTTGCGCTTCCATAAAATGCAGCCATTGTGATCACTAGAATCATCATGATTGTGTTGGTTTTTTGAGCTTGTGCCATATGGGATTTTCCGGGGTTTTGGTTTTGTTTTAGAACTGGAAGTTGATGTTGTGTTTGATTGAGATTATGGAGCTGTTTTCGTGCAATATATAGTGGGAGTTAGTATAGGTGACAGGTGAGGTTAAAGTAGTGGTGTGTGTAGGGATGTAAAGGCTACTTAACTACTTTATGAGTAAGTAGTCCACCAAATTATGATAACGGTCAACGATAATCAGCTTTTTCTGCTTCAAGGTCACTTTTCATAGGATGAATGTGGTGTTCTATTAGTAAGATAATTTCACTAGTTATTTATCCCATTGTAAACTAGTTACAATAAAACGTAATGGCATAACCCGTCCTGTAAAAAAAATGCTCCATTTTGAACCTGTTTGTAGTTATCCAACTCATACTATGCCACGTCTATTTTGATCAGAATAATAACTAATGCATTGAAATAGTTTTTGATTAAAGTATTAAACCAATATTTCCTCTTTTGGAAGATATCACACTAGTTGATCGACTTTTATTGACGCAGAGGTAGGACAGATGACATATTGCGTAAACCCAGAAATTATATAATACAGTATGACGTCCTTACAGAATCGTCAAGTTTGTATAAAACGAAAGAATCATTACCATTACATTGACTTGTGGGTGACATCTGAACATTGCAGGCCCTAGATAAGTCAAAATCCGGGATTTCGTTAATCTTAATACCCAAAAACGTTGCGCTACCATTAAGAACTCGGCACCAGCATTGTGGCTGTAACTGCATTACGCTTGCAAATTGGGAGCAACATCCTGATGATGTTGTCGGTGTGTTACCAGTAACGTATTCAACACATTGTGACATGCTGATCAGCACATTTGAGCACCCCGAAGGTTGAGCCATCACACCTCCATAATGGGCAGCCATTGTGATCACTAGGATCATGATCACGATTGTGTTTATTTTTACAGTATGAACATTACAACTTTTTTTGCATGTTGCACCATGGGAATAATGTGCCTTTGATTTTTTTTTTGTTTCTTGTAGTTTTAGTGTCTTATTTTATTTGTACATAGAATGTCCCTCGAAAAATTAGAAAAAGTTACCGAAAATCATAATGAATAACATAATGTTGCAACATATACTAGCTAAAAACTTAAAACATCATAGAATAAGCCGCAACAAGTAACGAAAATAATATAGGAATGGTGGCTAATCCTGTTAAAGTTGCATCTGATGAACTGTTAATCTTTGATGGCACGTTGTTTGTATCTGAAGGAAAATTCGTCGGAGAAGCAGCTGTCCAATTTGAAAACATGAACAATTATTAGTAAAAAAGCACTCTATTATTGAGATTATAAATGCATAAAGCGGTCATTTTATACCATTGCATTGACTGGTTGGTGGTATCTCAACATTGCAGGTCATAGGCAACTCAAAAGCCCGAGTTTGGTTAATATCATTACCAAAAAACTAGCCGTCACCGTTCAGGAATTGACACGTGCATTGTGGCTTTGACCGGACCAAGATGGCAAGCTCTGTGCAACATCCTTCTGTTGGTGTCAACGTCTTACCAGTTAGATAGTCGAGACATGTTAACATGCTGATTAGCTTATTAGTTGGGCACACCGACGATTGAGTCATTACGCCTCCATAAAGGGTAGCCATTGTTATCACTAGGATCGTCAGAATTGTGTCAATTTTTTTATGTTGCGCCATTTGTGGTTTTCATGTGATTTTAGTTTGTTTGAGATTATGAAAGTGTTGTGTATATAAGTAAACAAATATACATAAAAGCCGGCTTAGCTGCCAATATTTTTAAAGCCTTGTGTTTGGCTTGTATTAGCTTCCTGAATCAAAATGGTCACTTTCATAGGCCGGAAATTTTTCTAAGGTTTGAATGGTACTCACAAATATACAACAACAAAAAAAATTCATATATATCCGAAACAATACAAGCCATTAAAAAATTTCGTACATAGTATAATGTTGCTACATAAAATGCATAATAACTTAGAAAAGTGTGGCATATGCTGCAACAAGTAGCGAAAAAGCTACAGCAGTATTTACGAATCTAGATAAAGTTGCATCGGATGAACCGTTATCTGTTGATGGCACTGTGTTTAGGGGGATCGCGTGCCTTTTGCCCGAAAAGACTTCTGAAGAAGGAGGATGTTCCCTGAAGGTGTCGTATCTGAAGGAGAGTTGGTTGGAGAACCAGCTGTCGAATTTTATAATATAGAAAAAGTTAGATAACATTTCATATTGGTAGGTCTCATGTTAATCTTGGTAGCTTTTTTAAAGTTAGAAAAAGCTAAACTTTAGCTTTCGAACTTTTGAACAGTGATATACCTTGCTTCAGCCTTAAGGTAGCTTTTGGGATTCTTCAGTATTGTATGAAAAGAAAACGTGTCACGCAGATCGAAAGTCGCTAAAAGTACATTTTTAAATGCATAGAAGTTCCTAAATCATTTCCAAAATTATTGAAAATGTTGTCTGGTTTTTGTTGAGAAGTGGTTATTTATACATTTATAGGTTTTTTTGGCAAAAAGAATATATTTAGAACCGTACATAAAATTACCCATTTTGACCCATAATCCAACTCACACTATTTGACTTATCATGACTTAGAAGTAAGTTACGGCGAGCTTACCATTGCATTGACTAGTTGGTGGTGTTTGGACATTGCAGGCCGCAGGCAACGCAAGAGCCTGAGTTTGGTTAATATTAAGACCCAAAGACGAGCCACCACCATTAAGCACTTGGCACAAACATTGTGGCTGTGACGTGACCACGCTAGACAGTTGAGAACAACATGATGATGACGGTGTAGTTGTGTTACCCGTAATATAGTTGAGACACGGTGACAAGCTAACTAGCACACTTGTGCACCCTGAAGATTGAGCCATTGCACTTCCGTAAAGAGCAGCCATTGTGACCACTAGGATCATGGTGATTGTTGCGGCTTTTTGATGTTGTGCCATTTGGATATTTACAGGATTTTGTTATAGAAAAGATTTGAGTTTGAAGCTGCGGTTTTTGTTGAGAATATGAGGTGTTGTGGTTCAGTATATATAGGGGAAAGTAGTATAGATTAGTTAACTCAGGATGTGTTTGTTATGTATGGGTAACCTACTTTAACTAATTTTGGATATTAGCTATCAAATATAGGCAAGGCCCATCTTATCATCCAATCTTTTTGAAGCCTTGTGTTTCATATTATATTAGATTCTTGGTTTAATATGGCCAGCGATAAGTGTTTGTTTGAGGGTCACTGTCGTTAACCAAAAAGCGCTAAAACGTTGAATGGACTATGAAGTATTTGGGCGAATAATGATATCACCAAGGTTAAATATAGTACGAATACGTATTACATCATATCAAATTTATAAAAATTGGCTAAAAAGAAAAAAAAAATCGCGAAAAGGGGTCAAAAGCCAAAGCCAACTCTTGATTCTCTTGAAGAGTTTAATACTCCGTATATTTTTACATCATTTTTATATAAAAAATCACGATCAAAACTTTATAAGAACACCATCGTTTAGGATTAATCATGAACAATCATGATTTATGTTTCGGCCAAGGACCGGCCCTTGTGAACTCCTGCAAGTAAGTTAGTCTAGTACTCCAGTTAGAGATCGATTTTGACTTTCATTTTGTTTTTCTTATAAAATTGCAGCTTTTTAACTTAAGTCATGTATTTAGACTTAGGTAAAACATGACTTTTATCTTAAATTTCTAGAAACTAGACAATACGAATAAAATTATGTTTTTTTTCCAAAGTTAGAATTGCAACAAAGTTATCAAAGCATTCATACTGTCAGAGCTTAACGTTTGACCGATTGTGATCGTTGGTGTAGTTCATGTTACCTATTTGTGGCTTCACCATCTGAACACTGTACGCGTGTTTAGCCACTTTTGCACAGCGGGTTATATTTATCGTATCAATAGCCTATTGGATCTAAATTCTAAAGTCCCTAATAAGTAAATATGGTAAATGTCCTGCCATAACCAACTTTTCTCAGGCTTTCTTCTTATAATACATGTTCGATTGTTCGGATGTTCCTTGTATGTATAAAACTATGAACAGTTTAAATTGACGAGAAGATTATATTTATACTTTCTTTGTTGAACTACATGAATATTATGCTGTCCGTTCTTCAGTTTCTTGCAGTTATATATAATGCTGACTGTTTTTAATCACAGGAACAGATAAAAAAAAGTATCGTATATATCCAAGATAAATACAAATAGTGGCTACAAAAGAATTGCGTACATAGCATGTCCCTCGACGGACTCACACGTATGTAAAAAGAGGTAAGAATCAGCGGAAAACTAAGCGAAAATCATAAATAATAACATAATGACTTAGAACACTGCAGCGTATGCTGCAACAAGTAGTGAAAAGGCTAGAGAAATGGTCGTGAATCTAGTTGAAGTTGCATCTGATGAACCGTTATCCGTTGATGGCACAGTGTTTGGTTCGCTGCCTTTACCCGAAGGGCTTCCTGAAGTAGGTGCTGTTCCTGGAGGTGTCGTATCTGAAGGAGCGTTGGTTGGAGAACCAGCTGTCCAATTTAAAAAACATAAAACAATGGTAAGTATATAACCTTATTAAAAATCTTGGGCAAAAAGTGTTTTGACTCAACCCGACCGACCAAAAAAAAAGCACTCAGAGGTAGATTTGGACCATTTTCCGTTACAAGAACATATGGACTAGCTAAATGAAAAGCTACTAAGTAAACGAGTATATCATTACCATTGCATTGGCTAGTTGGTGGAGTCTGCACATTGCAGGCCGCAGGCAAAGCAAGAGCCTGAGTTTGGTTAATATTAAGACCCAAAGACGAGCCACCACCATTAAGCACTTGACACAAACATTGTGGCTGTGACGTGACCACGCTAGACAGTTGAGTACAACATGACGATGATGGTGTAGTTGTGTTACCCGTAATATAGTTTAGACACGGTGACAGGCTAATTAGCACATTTGTGCACCCTGACGATTGAGCCATTGCGCTACCATAAAGAGCAGCCATTGTGACCACTAGGATCATCATGATTGTTTCGGCTTTTTGGTTTTGTGCCATTTTGATTTGTTTTTGGATTGATGGTGTTAAGGTGTTTTGGTTCAATATATATAAGGAGGTGTTTGTTATGCATAGGTAACCAACTTTAACTACTTTTTGATATTAAGCCACCAAATAAATAAATATATGCAAATTAAATAAGCCTATTTAGTTTGACATTGTATTAGATTTCCCATTTTATACGGTCAATGATATTTAGTTTGAATGGACTTGTTGTACTTGAACACAAATGTTTATTACTTTATTAAGGAAATTTTGTTGTGCATTTATCGTTTATGTCGCGATAATTGCACATCAAAATTCTCGGCGAGAAATTTTAAAAGTTTCACTTTGAAAACTACTATAAGAACCGTCAAACCACATGAACGGTTTTTGCAATTTACTTGTATTAATAACGAGGATTTTTCTACCCGCGCTCCGCTGCGGAGCGCGAGGTTTAAATTTAGTTGAGGAGCTCTTAAAATAATCGTAAATAACGGGAGGGATGTTCCTTACAATTTTCGGAGCCTATTTTTACAACACACGTAAAATGGAGCGACTATTATCTAATATTTTATTATACAAAAGTCCTTAGATTTAACATCAGGACTGTTTTCGTAATCACATGCTAACAGCAAGGACCATTTTTGCAATTTTTAAAGACTGTTGTTGCAAAGCAAATAAAACACAAGGAAAAATTCTGTCGAAAACCAAACCCAGAAGACCATTTTTGCCATTTTTCATTAATGTTTACTGTTTGATTACACTAAAAAATGTTGCTATTAGATATTAGATATGAGAAGTTTCACATAAAATTAATAACTTTGTTAACATATAAAGTATGTTTGGCAAAATGGGTTGAGGCTGTGGCTTGTGCTGGTGCTGGAGCTGAGGCTAGCTATGGCTTATATTATAAGCCGAAGTTGTATTTTTATAAACTTGCTTGACAAATGGGTTGGGGCTGAGGCTTATTATTGCAAAATTACTAAAAATGACATAATTAAATGAGTTTTTGATATATGTTGGATATTTTTGTGAGTAAATAAGTAATTTATGGTCAAAAGATCCAGCAGTGTTTTGAAAGGGCTCAAGTGCACTAAGGCGCAAGGGTTATGGAGCCTTGAGGGAAGCGCCAGATCAAGGCGCGGGATTCAGGAATTTAAATTGAAGTAAATTAGAATAAGTTAGACAAAAATTTTATAAATTAATGGTGAATTATATAACACTAAAAAATAATTAATGTGATTAAAAAAATTGAATAAATTAAACAAAAAAATATCAACAATGTATCGATTCACTGGCATGTCGAGATTACGTTTCTCATGCGTGTAAAATAGAGGGAGGAGTCTGTATGTGCAGTCCATGAATTGAACGACCAAACACTCAAATTGATTGATTTATTTAGTTTCTATTAGGTCTAGGTAATCTAGTATTAACATATGAAGGCAATGAATGTTAAATTCGAAAAGAATGTTTCAATAGCGGTCACCTTTCTAGGCCGTCTAGGTCAAGGCTCTAAATCCCAAGGCTCTGCGCTTTTTTGTGAGCCTTGTGCATGTGAGGAGCCTCGATTCTGAAAAAATCCTAGAGCTTGAGCTTAGAGCTAGGGGGGGGGCGCGCCTTAAGGCGGGCTTTTATAACTATGAGGCCCCAGGCATAGTTTTTAGACTCAATTATAGGACTGGGGCTGAATTATAGACTTATGACTTATAAACCATTTTATAAGCCCACATGACAAACAAGACTTATTGTATAAGTCAACTTATTTTAAAAACTCAAACCCTAATAACCCCTTGCCAAACATACCCAAAAGTATGAATCTAGTTACTATTTAGGTGGGAGTGTGTCACCAAATGAGATGTGATTAGTTATTTAGGTGAGCTCCCATTTGGTTTTTGGTATATAACAACCAAACTCTATAGAAAAATACCATTTTAATTCTTTGATTGGGCATTTTTTTTTTCGAATCGATTTCTAATGAATATTGAGTGGGAATGTATATGTGTGTTGCGGTGGGCTGACTTGTATGCAACACGTGTATTTTATTTTGACTGAACATTCTTTTTAACAATCACGAAATTTGAATTAGTGTTTGTCGTTGTGGTGAAGTATACGTTATTTATAGAGCGAATATATTTGAGAAATATAGTTTATTATATAAGATTGTCGTAAATAGTTAAAAGTTGAGGGTACGTTTTGTAAATTTTCTTTTTTATTTTCTATTTATATTAAACTTCAACATTTTTTATAAAACCGTGCGTATGTCAGAAGCATTTCAATATTGGGCTCGTTTTGTTCGCAATTCAAAGATCTTTCCGATGATTTTTTTTTTATCTGAATGAATCGGTACATATGTGCTATATATTTGATAAATAAAGTTTATTATAAAAAAAGTTGTAAATAGTTAAAAATTAAGGGTCTATTTTATAACTTTTCTTTTTATATTTAATTTTGAGCCATTTTCATTCGTTGTTGGGCTAATGTTTTCGGCCCAAGTCAATACTGCGTCGTATTATATTAAAAATGTGTATATATAGTAATAAAGTTAGTTTGGATTTGGACCTTTATGAGGCCCAAATTGGGTCCAAAAACCTAAAAATTGTTAAACGAGTAAATTTGAGTAAATATAAAACGGATGGAGATTCTTTAAAGTTCAAACGAATTTTACCGGTAAAGTTCTCACACAGTGAGGTCTACGAAGGGACCCGGTTTACTTTATTAGTGTGAGGGAACTTTACCGGTAAAGTTCATGAGGATCTCTATCCATATAAGACTAGTCACTTAGGTGACCAAACCCATCACTTTCACATCATATTCAGTATAACATCAAGCTCACTATCGATTAGATGATATGATCAATATCAAATCAAAAATATAAAAATATCTTATTTTATACAAACTATAATATACCCTACAAACACATACAAAAAAAACATGTGACACTCTTCGGTGGTGCAAACCTAAGGCCACCAAACCAATGCAAAAATTTGCCCTTGTCGTGCGTAAGGTAGAGGTGGTGTAGCAGACCACCTCCCATAGTGACCAGCCTTAGGAGGTGTATTTATTTTTTTTTATTTTTTTTTTTGCTTAATATCCTAGATGGAAAATTTTGTACTCGTACAAAAAGCTTCGAGATATTGACCCCGGCCGGTTTCATGGTTTTCGCTACGATTGGTGCAAGATGACGAGACAGTTGCAACTTTCACATAACTTTAACATGATTCACGATTACAACTAAACATATGCGAATAGCGTACAAAACAAAATGTTCAACGAGGTGAATGTTTAACGTTGTTATTTTTTTAATCTTTTTACAAATCTTTATCCTTAAAAAATGGGTTTTTCCAAGAAACTTTATTGAAAACTTGATATAATTTTCATTTGCATGTTTCACGCGTTTACTCGTTATTTTTATTTTAAATCTGTTCTAAAGATGCAATATTTGACATAATCCACGATATCTTAAATACTAACATAATATAAAAGTAGAAAGTCGATTATTTTAGCTATTTTTAAAACATTCAAAATCTGATGAAAACAAACTAAAATGTATTTTTTTTTTGAACGGCAATTTGTGGCTACATGGCCCCTAGCCCAGAAGGCGTAGCGAGCCCACACAACCAGGTTGGGTCCAGCCCAGAAGGCAATGGCACCCTTCTCTTTACACACGCGAGAGGAAACTCCTATCGCCCTAGACAAGACTCGAACATGAGACCTTGCCTAGGAGGGTAAAATTTCCATACCATTGGACCAAATGCCCGTTGGTACAAACTAAAATGTATTACATGACTACGTCTAGATAAGGGTGAGCATATCGGGCCGTCGACCGGACCGAACCGGACCGAAGGTATTTCGGTCCGGTCCGCGGTCCGGTATTTTGGACCAATTCGGTCCTCGGCCAGGTCGGTCCGGTCCGACCAAAAACCCGATGATAATGCCGTGTAGGATCGGACCGGACCGAAGACCGACCCGGACCGGACCGTACCATTTCGCTCCGGTCCGCGCTCCGGCAATATGGACCATTTCGGTCCTCGATCCGGTCCGATCCGGTCTTGGACATATGCTCACCCCTACGTCTAGATGTGGGCATATTTACATAAATTTACTCTACAAGGCTCTTATATTTTTAAGGCTTCAAAATTTATATTCGATATATAAAACTATCAGAGTGTTGGGTATTTTTGTGCCGTTTGGCTTGTGTCGTTGGTAAAAATTGTCAAAAAGTGGTGTCACGTCAGCAAAAACCACAATGGCATCAGAAATCCTTTGACACCACATTTTAGCAGGTATCCTAGGGCTGAGCATATGGACCGTTCGACCGGACCGGACCGGAAAACCGGACCGAACCGGATCGGACCGAATGTATTTCGGTCCGGTCCGGTGTTTTGGACGAATTCAGTCTTCGGTCTTGTCTTACCAAAAAACCCAATGATTATGCTTTATAGGACCGGACTGGACCGAGGACCGAAACGGACCGACCCGGACCGGACCGTACCGTACCATTTCGGTCCGGTCCTCGGTCTGGCGTTTTGGACCATTTTGGTCTCGGTCCGGTCCGGTTTGGTTTTGGACCGATGCTCACTCCTAAGGTATCCCTTGGCACCAGAAAATGTGGTGTCGTTGGAATGATTATTTTTTCACAAACAAATAAAATATTGCAATATAGTATTAAAAATATTTTTAATCATCCCAATTACTTCTTCCGTCCCATTTTTATTGTCCACGTTTCCTTTTTGGGATGTCCCAATTTAATTGTCCACTACTAAAAATAGATATGTAAGTTTGATCAAGTTTATAATATTAACTTTGTTTGAAATTATTATTACAAACTTTAAAGAATACTTTAATTAATTAGCTAAGGGTAATCTTATGGATTTCATGGCAAGACGTAATTCTTGCTATTTATTCGCTTCAAAGTAAAGGTATAAATCCTATGGATTTCATTCAAAAAAAAGTTGGCAACGGTGAGAATACTTTTTTTTGGGATGATTCTTGGTTAGGAGAGGTTGCGTTGAAGGTTCTTTATAAAAGGTATAAAAGCCTATTATAGATGTGGTAAATCAATGTAGTGTGAGCCAGAAAAGTGGTCATTCCCTCTCTTTGTCTCCATTCTTTTCGTAGGATTCACAAGATGCGTGTGGAGCAGAACATAATGTTTACTTTTGCTCCGATAGTTTGCTGAAAACTTTGTGCTCCCAAAATAATCAGGAATATATATGTGTTGGCCTTTATAGGCGCACAAGAGAGTACAGATTAAATACCTCTCTGCATCTAAGTTGATAAATACAAACCTTGCCGAAAGCTGAATTCCAACTAGATGCATAAAGTCCGTTCACATCAATAAAAATTTTCATTGCTTGGAAGTTTTGCTTGTTATAAATATCCATACTAGAGCCAATCTATTCTATTCGCTTATAGGAATGGATATTTCCATCAATTTGCTTGTCCCTTTGTAATTCGCTAGTGGAATCCACTTCCCATATTTTTGTTCGGTTGTCCCTCTGCACCGCCAAGTTCAGGCAGAAAATTTTGATTTGTTGGGAACTTTGAAGACGATTGGCTTTTAACGTCTATAAACGAGTGCTCCATCAGGATTGTTCAAATATCGAGTTACATAAGCAATTGTGGTGTTCCTTGAAGGATGGTATTGTTACTGATGTGGTATTTGTTACGTGATGTGGTGGTTAATTTGGCGCTTCAGAAATCAATTGCTTTTTGGGAATTCTCAACCAAGGCGTGCTCTTTTATTCGATGATGTAGTTCAATTTTCTTATACGTGGTGCTCTAGTCGATGTAAATGTAATGTTAATTGGGTCACTTGGTTACAAAACTCTAATTTTGTTATCTTGTAATCTTTTCTAGCTTCTTGCTAGTGTTTTAATAATAATCTGATGTTCAAAAAAAATTTAGCTAAGGGTAAAACTGTCATTCTGTCAAAAAAGTAAGAAAGAGAAAGCAGTAATAAATGCACTTTTCTTAAACTATGTGTTTTTTGTCGGGGAACAATAATTTTGAGACGGAGAGAGTATTTCTTTTAAGGTCATGTGGTTTAGTTCACTTTCATAAACAACGTACTTTAATTTTTTAATATCTTTTAAAAAGTTTAAACTGACGGAAAAACTTTGATCCGATGTATTATAAATGTCAATGAAGGGTATGTTTGGTTAGGGTTGGGGTTGAGGTTAGGACTGTAACTGGGGCTGAAGCTTATATTATAAGCCGAAAGTTGAAGCTTATATTTTTATAAAGCTGTTTGGCGAATTAGTTAGAGCTGAAGCCTATAAATGTAAAATCGAATAAAAATACATCAAATTAAATTAAATTCACATATATTTTTAGCTTTTGCGTGATATTAATACATTATATTTTAAAAGGTATTTAAATAATTTGACTACCTATAAACCCTTATAAATCATTTTCTGTGAGCTTGAACTTATAATGACGGTTTATAAAAGTTTTAATGAACATATATGACAAACAAGACTTATTTTTATAAGCGATTTATTTTAACCTGCTCGTTGCCAAACATAGCCTAAGTCCTCTTTAAAGACGAACCAAACATTCTAGATGAAAGTTGAGTAAATCACGAGAACCAAATGAGAAGAAAATTGGAAATTAAGAAGTCTTGGCACATGTTCAAATTTCTTGTGCTCTAATTAATCAACACGACCAAAACATAAATATAAAATAAATTAGATATAGATGTATACCCATGATAGCAACATTTATAAAATCGAACAGCGGGCTTATTTATCTTTGGTTGTCGAATATATATTTTGCTAGTTGTTTCGTGTTGAGTTTGTATAAAGAAAGAATAATGTATGCGCGTTGCGGCATAACTATTTTTGTTTCTTTGTCGAAGATGTATTTTCGTAGTTGTGTAGCTAGTAATTATTGTAAGAAGTAAACTTTCATATATTGATCCATAAATAGCCTCTAGACTACATAAACTTCTACATATTTAATTGTAAGGCAGTTTTAAAATCTAATAAATAGGTTTAGGGTGTGTTTCGAAGACATTGTTTTTTCAAATGTATATAAAGCGTCGAAATGTTTTACAAAATCATACACATCTCAAAGGCGTATTAATATTGGGTTCGCTTTGTTCGTAATCTAGAGACGTTGTCGTCGGTATAATTTTTATCAAAGGAGTTGACGGATATCATCAAAAAGTATAGGGTTATTTATATAATTCAAACTTTTATAGAGTTGTCCGTCTTTGACCCCCGTGGTTTATTTTAAAGTTATTAATTAGTTTTGGGGTGTGTTTTGATTTTTTTTAAATGTATATTAAGCTTCCCAATTTTTTAAAAAAGCGTACATATGTCAAAAGTATTACAATATTTGGCTCATTTTGTTCGAAATCGGAAGATCTTTTAAGGGCTATATTTTTTATACATTGAATCGGTAGATATTTGTTACAAATTTGATAAATGACTAAAATACCCTTTGTCTTTCTTTCTCTTTGAGGGTATTTTAGTCATTTGGCTTTGAGGCATGGACGAAATATGCCCAAAATGTTTCCCACATGGACAATATTTGCGGTTTCGAAAAAGTTGAGAGGACACATCAATTTCTTCAAAATTTAGGGATGATTTAAGCAATTTACTCAAATTACAATAACTATAGTTGATGCATAAAACATAAAAAAGTTTTTTGCTAGTTTATAAATCTTTTGGTAGGGGTGTTCACGGGGCGGTTCGGTTCGGTTAGTTGGAAGATTTAAACTATCCGTCGTGGGGCGGGTAATTAATTTTGTGTTCAGAGCGTGTTTCGGTTCAGCGTTAAGTTGGAAGATTTAAAACTATCCGCTAGATCCTTATTGCGAGTGCGTGGTAAACTTTTGTAATTTTAGCATCGGCGCCGAACTCGTATATGTGGGCGTAAAGGATTATGCGGTTACCGAAGTTAGCCGGTTCCCTGCGGTTAGGGTCACCGGTTAAACGTTTTTTTATGACGTTTATAGAGTTTAACGCTATATAATACAAATAAATCGATTAGAAATACAAATGTATTTCTAGTAAATTTAACTGACAGTTGAATTTAAAAAGTACAAAAATAACTTAAGTAATTTGTTCAAATAATTGCATATTCAAATATTCATGAAGATAACGTATTAACAAAAATTAAGTCAGTTAGAACAATTTTCAACTATATTTTTACAATGTTTATTTCACGATGTGCTGAAAAAGAAAAAGTAGTTATATATCACTAAAAAGTACTTGCAAAAAATGGTTAATAATTGTGATTTTTGATATTAGTCTAGATAAATTAATCCTGTATATTTATGCGGTACGGTGTTCGGTTAAACTGCGGATATCTAAAAGTAAAAAACGAAAACCGAAACCATTTTAGCCGGGTTATTTTCCGGTTAGTTTTTGGCTTTGGTTTCTACGGTTTTGGCGTTTTTCAGGTTTCCGGGATTGAAGCAGACGTTCGGCCTCGGCTTTTTTCGGTTTCCAGGTTAATTTTGAATCACGCCTAGCTTTTGGAATATCTCTTTTGAAATGCGTTAGCATGAGGTTTTGCAAAAACTTTTTACAACTGACTTGGCACCACAAAACTTTTGCAAAAAAAAGCTATTAGTCATTAAATACTTATTGCATATTATAATGTCAATATAAAGCAACAATTCTTAAAGACTTCGTAAGCATTGTAATGCTTTCTAAAAAATATACGGTCGATATTTTGGCTTCGAAATTATACAATTGGCGAATTGTACGTGTATTTGGTCTAGAGTTAACTACACATGACGAAATTTTGTAGTATCATATGTTACGTGATTAAGCAAGTTTTTTTGGGACCGTTTTCGACTTTCTATAGGTCAAGTTCTGTTAGAAGAAATATGGATTTTAATAATTGCATATGGAAGGCGTTGAAGAACCAGTATTAACTTATTATAAAATGATAGAGATTGACATTTATAGGAAGAGCTATTACAATAAGTAAATGCTATGCAGAAAATGTACTCGGGTCTTAGTGTTAAAGAAAGCTATCCAGCTGAGGGTAAATTGCAGGTGACAGCCGACTATAACTTGATTCTATGCTCAAATGCACAGACTCTACTCACTATTAGGAGCGCCGTTGGTAACTGGTGGGAATGTCGCCTAGAATGGAATCTCGTAGCGCATAGACACAGGTTATGGACGAAAAAAAGGATTCAATTGTTTTTGGTAATAAAAAAATTGCTCATATGATAAAGAGAAGTCTTGTATTGGTTATGGCTCATTATATATTATTTTTTAATTATAATATAATATAGGGTTTTTCAGTCTAACTTGTGCCCTTGGGGCACATGTTAAGGTGCGTGTAAAGTTGTGAGTCACAGCCTGATTTGAGCCAAAGCAAGGTCTATTGTCATTATATCTCTTTACTAGGCCCTGTTATTAATCATTATCAGGCCCCACAATAACTGCTGGTCAATCAGGCTGTGACAGCCTGATGTCCCCACCTTAACATGTGCCCCTGGGGCACATGTTAGAAAAACCCTTTACATACTATATTTCGATTAAAACGACGTAGTTTTGACCGCTTTGCTACATTGCCCATTGTTTGGGCTCTCATTTTGGGCCGGCCCAGTTGGTTTTTTTTTTTCTTTTCCCTTTAACGTATGCAACATAAAAAAAAACTAATCGGCACAAAATAAGGAAAAAAATTACAAAAGTACTTATTTATTTAGATAAAAAAAATACTCGCGACATGAGACCCAACACATACTCTCATATAAAGAAAAACTATTAAACATTTTTTTTTCTTTAAATTAGGCAACATAAAAAAATTTTGCTCGGCACAAAATAGGAATTAGAAAAAAAAAAATTACAAATGTACTGATTTATTCAGATAAAAAAATACCGCTAACATGAGCCCAACACATACGTCCATATAAAAAAACTGTTAAACATGTGACCGAAAAAATAAACCCGCACAAAATAAATAAATAAACAAAAATAACGCCCCGCAGCAACGCGCGGGCAATTATGCTTGTTCATCACAATAAAAAATGAATTTTTGTCATCTAGTAATCCTTAACTTTAGAGTTTTTTAGTTTGTAATTCAAGAAAAGTAAAATCAGATATGATAAGATCGTAAGATTCTACGATGAAAATCGGAATCATATAATATCTTAAGCTTGTAAAGATCATACGTAAAATCCAAATCGTTTATGCTTTACAAAATGGGGAAATGTCCCATGAAAACACGAATTGAAATGTTCCACACGGTTTTGCTTACATATTCATTTTGGTGGTATTGTAAAATCCAATACATCCAATTCGGTCCACATTCGAAAAATTGACTAATTCTTATTTAATTAGGTGGTCCCATAATTGATACAACATGTTATTCTTAAGAATTACTACATTTTCTTTCGGGTTGTTATATTTTTTTGTTTGATTTTATAGTTTTTAAAATAAATAGTTGGTATTAGATCATAGAAAATGACACAAAAAGATATATAGATTGTATGTAGGGGTGTCAATTTTCGTGACGACATGAACTTAACACGAACTTAAACAGGTTAAGGTTGAGGATAAACAAGTTTGAGTAAAAAACAAATGAACATGTCTAACCTGTTTAATAAACGAGTCGTGTTTAAAAACATGTCAACCCGTAAAGATGTTTAAGTATATATATATGTAAGCATCTAAAAGTAGAATTTATAACTTGGACTTCATGTTAGATTTGGATTAAATGTTTTTTTTTTGGTAAAGGGTTTTACCCCGTTAACCAAAAAACAGTTAAGTACATGAAATGTGGCTGAAGTACCACATTAACCTCAAGCTACAGACAGCTTGATAAACTAGTGTTTATGACATGCCATAAACACAAACTAAGCCTAGAAGCGCATTACAAAATCACAAATGGCCAACTAAGCTAGACATGAACCAAGATGAGAACATGAAATCCAGCGAGCATCCCGCAAACAAGCAGCAACACAATAGGAGCGAAGACGATCCAGGAGAGTCTGCCTCCTTAAAAAACCTTACCAAGAAAAACCCAATGGGAAAACCCTGAAAAGGAAAAAAGAGTACAACCCTCACCTGGAACTCCTATCATGATCAAAACAAGAGGTAGGAATCTTCCATTGGTCAAGCAGCAAACTATAACTAATATATCATTGAAATTGTCGTATAGTTATTTGTATGTTATGTTTATCATTTTTCAGATCATTATATTTACTTAAACAAGTTAAATGATACGTTAAAGATAATCTTTCAAAACAACTATTTTCTTCGAAAGTCTTTTACTTCAAAATCAACTAAATTATGAGGTTAAAACTTGCATTTAATATTCATGTAATTTATTTCAAACTCTCAGTGCTATCTTTTCTTTGGAATTAGCACATCATACTTCAATACATACAAACTCTTCTACCTGATCGAACTGAGAAATTGAACCGGAATGAACCGACTAGATTCAGTTCAGTCCTCGGTTCACTCATTTCTTTATTTTTGGTCGACGGTCTGATTCGATCATACGCACAGCAGGTTATTATGTTTTGTTGGACTGCACCGGCTAAGTCTAGAGTTTTGGATCAAATCAATTTTCGATCTGATCTGATCTTGATCGGTTCGGTTCGATTTGTAGACCCTAATCCGCCCAACTTCTTCTAGTTAAAAAGAAATGGTAAATATATTCTAGAAAACAAGTGTCACTGCTTTGACTCAAATACAAAGAGAACATTGACAAAATAAACATATCCAAATAAGCAAACCAAACAAGACTATAAAAAAATATACAACTTATTATACATCAAGTACTAATACTCTATACATACACAAATAAACATATCCAAATAAGCAAACCAAACATGACTATAAAAAAATATACAACTTATTATACATCAACTTATTATACCAAACAAGAATACTAGGAAGTTGTATAGTCAAACTTTTGAACATACACAAAGCACATTCACACTTTTGACTTTCCATACAGTTGTCTATTTATAGAAACTTTAACCTTAAACTCATCACCTTAATAATACACTCCATCACAATGCACTTCAGAAGCCTTTGTTTCATATTACCTTCAGACCATGATCATGACCATGATCATGGTCACAGCCTTAAAGAAACCGACACGAGCTCACGCAAGCATCGTTCGTGTGCCATACACATTCCTAATACTATTAAACGCGCACTTTATAAGTTGTATGATAGCAGGCCACATATTGGTTCTTGCGGTTTTTGTCATCAAAGGTCTGGTGTCTATCACGACACTGAAGGAGTCATGTTTCCTAATGAGAAAGTGTTTACGGGTCATAGTCCGAAAATGTTTAGTTACTCTGAGCTTTATATAGGGACCAAAGGGTTTAGTAAAAACGAGGTTTTGGGGAGTGGGGGGTTCGGGAGGGTGTATAGAGCGGTTTTGCCTAGTGATGGAAGCGTGGTTGCGGTTAAATGTTTGATGGAGACTGGTGAGAGGTTTGAGAAGACTTTTAGAGCGGAACTTGAGGCTGTGGCTCGTTTAAGACATAAGAACCTTGTCCCGCTACGTGGGTGGTGTGTTCATGATGATCAGTTGTTGCTCGTTTATGAGTATATGCCGAATAGGAGTCTTGATAGAGTTTTGTTTAGGAAGGCTGGGACGGTTCTTGGATGGGATCAGAGAGCGAAGATTGTGAAGGGTTTAGCGGGAGCTTTGTTTTATTTACATGAGCAGTTGGAAGCTCAGATTATACACCGTGATGTGAAAACTAGCAATGTCATGCTTGATTCACGGTTAAACGCGAGGCTTGGTGACTTTGGGTTGGCTAGATTGTTAGAACATGAACTTAGCTACCAAATAAAAGTACCATCAGGAAAACGGCATAAGTTTAAGGTTTCTGACACTACACGAATAGGCGGGACAATTGGATACTTATCACCCGAAAGTTTTGTAAAAGGAGGTGCTGCTACTGCAAAATCAGATGTCTTCAGCTTTGGGATCGTGTTGCTCGAGATTGCTTCGGGGAGAAAAGCAGTGGATCTTACGTTTCCAGATGAGAAGATTGTTCTTCTCGATTGGATAAGAGATTTAGCTGATGATAAACTTACTTCAAAAGCTGTTGATCGTAGATTCAAAGACGGGTCATATAAAGTTAGCGAAATTGAGCATATGATCCATCTCGGGTTGTTATGCACGGTCCATGAACCACGAGCTCGGCCGAACATGAGATGGATCTTGGATATGCTTTCAAGTAGCTGTAACCTCCCTGATCTTCCGTCTTTTAAAGCTCACCCTCGGTATATCTCTATTTCGCCGCCTACTAGTAGTAGTACTATTACCAACAGTAACACCGCCACTACACCATCATTAACTACCAACACGACAACCACCACCACCACCACCACCAATGCTACCATTTCCGAGAACCCAACAACCTTCCTATCCGCCCAGGACGAAAGTTTGTATGTAACTGCAGAGGACAATGTCCCCATTTCTACCCATTTGACCCGTCGCCAATCGAAAATATTCTCCATGGTCCAACCACCACGCGATATAACTTACAATGAGATTATATCCGCAACTGACAATTTCTCGGATTATAACCGGTTAGCCGAGCTTGATTTTGGGACATCATACTATGGTGTTCTTGATGACCAAGACATAATCGTGAAAAGACTTGGAATGAAGACATGTCCTGCATTGCGCACACGGTTTTCAAATGAGCTTTCTAACTTGGGACGACTTAACCATCGGAACATTATGCAGCTCCATGGTTGGTGCACCGAACAAGGTGAGATGCTTGTGGTCTACAGATATTCAGCTAACCGTGTCTTGGGTCAGCTTCTTTTGCATCACAACCATCGAAAATCACAGCCCGTCCTTAAATGGACTCACCGATACAGCATTGTGAAATCACTAGCTGGTGCGGTTCAGTATCTTCACAACGAATGGGAAGAACAAGTGATTCATAGAAACATCACTTCTTCAGCTATAGGCATTGAACCGGACATGAATCCTAGATTAGGCTCATTCGCGTTAGCAGAATTTCTAACACGAAACGAACATGAACATGTCAGCAAGGAAAGTTCAGTACACGGGATTTTTGGATATATGGCACCGGAATATTTGGGGTCGGGTGTAGCTACCACAATGGCTGATGTATATAGCTTTGGCGTTGTGGTGCTTGAAGTTGTGACTGGACAAATGGCGGTTGATTTCAGAAGACCTGAAGTGTTACTAGTGAAACGGGTACATGAATTTGAGGTTCAAAAAAGGGATTACGAACAATTTGTGGATCCGAGACTTGATGGAGAGTATGATTACAAAGAGTTGGTTAGGCTAGTGAAGTTAGGTCTGGCATGCACACGGTCGAACCCAGATTTAAGACCAACGATCAGCGAGATTGTCGGCGTTCTCAATGGTCGTGACAAATGCCTAAAGGAAGTGGGACTTGGGAAGGAGAAAACGGAAGAATGGAATGAAAGAAACGCGTACACACTGTCATTAGTACGAAGAGTTCAAGCTTTAGGAATACAATAAATCGATTTTGTTTTTTTTTTATTTTGTAGATATGTACAAAGGTGTGAAGTTTTCTGAAATAATATACATACATATGTACATGACAATTTCATGAAGTTTTATGTTGCGTTTATGAATATATTGAAATCAATCTTACATTTACACTGTTTCTGTTCTCAGATTACCGTGACATGAACTTCATTATTGGAGTCGATCCCAACCCAGTTGATCAGGGAGAATAGGAATTCTCTGAACCCGACTTTTCCATCCTTGTTCCAGTCCATTTCTCCTGCGTTTATGCATAAGTTATACGGTCAATAATACTTAAACAAATAATTGACGGTATTTTTGCTAGTACAGAAAAGGTTTAGCTTGTGAGAACTAAGTTCAAAAGTATTACTGAATCGTGTCATGGTGATGTGAGTCGGAGATTTCTCCCTAGGAGAATCATCGTTCATAGCTTTAGTCATATCCTTCTTATCTAGTTTCCCGTCACCATTTTTATCAAGAAATAAGAACGCTTCAATTATGGTATCAAATGTTGCCTTGAGCTCTCGAGATCCCATTGTTGCCTAGAACAAAGATTCCTTTATCAGATTGTGTTTAAGACACAATCAAAAGATTCGAGAACATTAGCGTATACTGTTTACCGTATGGTTTGAAGAGGAAGTACATGTAAGGAGATAAATCAGGCATAAGACAACGATAAACTCGTTAAATTTCATGCCTTTATTCCTGCCCAAGCTACAAGACTCAAAAAGGTCATTAATTTCGTCCTCTGTGCAGTCGAATTGGAATTTGTGTAAGCATTTTCTTAACTCATCGTGGTCGATGGTTCCATTTGAATCAACATCTGCATAAGAAAGTAGAATTATACAAATGAGAATATAAAATACGGGCAAGAAATTCTTGTTAAACTGACCAAACTGTCGAAAAACGCCTCTAATCTCTTCCAATCCTCGTCTGAACTGAGGAAACCTCAGAATAATGTTGTTGATGGACCTGATACTGCTATTTCCTGGTACATATCTTTTCTTGACCTCCATCAATTTCCTCTCGAGTTCACTGTCCAGCCTCTCGTACCTATTCGTCGAATTGCAGCAGCGCAACATTCCTCCAACTTTGTAAGATAATGACTTGACAGAAGGACAGGGGCGAGACGTACCTTCATAAAATATCAAACATGTAAATCTCAGTTATAAAATCTGTTTAAAAACGCTGTATACAAAAAGCATACGTCAAGCTACTTTTTCCAAACTGATTTTAATGTCTCTCCAGGAAAACGCAGAAAAATCACCTTTTCTAAACAGTTTGCCTAACACTATTTTCGTACTATCTGTTCGTGATCAGAACCTCTATGTTAAGAATCTAAACTTGCATCAGATAACACATATGATAAATATTAGGCCAAAGCATCAAGTAGAAACTACTAAAAATGTAAACGAAGCTCGGAAAAATGGACTTACTCATTGAATTGTTTGATTGAGATAAGAATAATGGGGAGAGAATGATTGAAAAAGAAGATACTTGGAAAGCATTATGGAAAAGAATCAGGTTCTTATGGTGACTTGCTGACTTTAAATGAAACAGTTTCCCTCCTTTTTCTCTTTCTCGAGTGTTTGGTATTGAGTTTTAAGGGGTGATTATTTCGTTATTGCTTTTGTACAACGCAAATAATTATCTCTCTTCATGTAAACCGTCAAGTTTTCCACAAATTATGATTCATGAGACGAAAGGGGCACTTTTGCGTACGGTTAACAGAAAAGGGTTCTGACTGTCTATGACTAATACAAGTCCTGGACCAGGTTTAACCATCACAGATATAGGACCATACTTCGAATGAAGTAAACCAAAGAACCAATAACCAGACTTTCTTGTGTTCCTACCAACTGTTGCCGACTATACAAATCAGTCATACATGCCAAGATACGGACTAATTAAAGATAATCCCTACTTAATAAAACCCGTTTCCCCCTGCATTAGGCTAGAGGCGGAGGAAAATGTCATCGGGATAAAAAAACAAAATATTCCAAAAGCTTATCCAAAGTTAGACGCCCCTCCACTCCGACTGCATAAACATAGCCCTTTGTCTCTTCTTCGCAGCATCAGCCTGAGAACTCAAGCAACTGTCAACATTTGGAGCATGTTCGTTTTCAATGTGGGTGGTCACGTGGGTGAGTGAAGAAGTCGGGGTGACAGATGGAGGACACTCATTGGCTACCTTGATTGCAAGATCAGATAACTCTTCTCTAGCTGCATCTAATCCAGCAGTTGCTATTGCTTGATCGTTTAGAGCTTTGCACGCTTTTTCCAGGATTGATTGAAGATACTTTCCTTGTGATTCGATCCGAAGTTGGAGACGTTGTTGAACCTGAAACATGTGCCAAGATATAAACGTGACCATTGAATCCTAAGGCAATTTTGTTTGGGTTGATTTAAAGCACCACCAAATGGCCTAGTGGTAAGGTCCTTGGTATCCTCACAAGAGGTCGAGGGTTCAAACCTTGCTAGGTGTGTACATTTGAGTGTGGACAGGGAAGGGTCAGAAACGGTCCCGGGATTAACTCAGTGAGGCCACATACATCTTAGTCAAGAAGGCTTGCCCTCCCCGGGTAACCTCAACAGGGAAAACCTCATCCGTTTAGTTGGGTTGACCCCCAAACATTGTTTTCTGTTTTAAGAATATTGTAACTAATTAATGCATTACATATGGTTTATAGAAGCTAAGTTCTTTAAAAAGAATTCAGAAGTTGTGCGCGCTAAATATACACTTTCGTGACTTACTTGTTTGGCATATTTTACCCATTTGATGTGTTTTCAGCTTTTGATAAAATCTATTTTCAGGACCTTATAAATTTTAACTGTTTGGGCTATTCTAACCAACTGTGCACAAATATACTCACAGACACACACCTACGAGCAGAAATTTCTTTCATCAACTAACCTCTAGCTGCTCGTGCAATCTCCGTTGGACTTCCATCTGTACTCGCAAAGCTTCTGTAACCTCAAAGCCACTGTTTCATAACAAGAAAATCAAGTAATAAGTTTAAAGCTAGTGGTGGTAAGATGAGTCAAGTGAGCCGCAGTCCACAAACACTTTTGTCTACTCTTTGTATCAATTTTGAAGTCAAAAAGTATATTACACACAAAAGATTGTCACAATAATTTAAATTGCTGAATTAATACGTGTTAG